>JBBJLS010071996.1:0-10687 GCA_037577275.1 Bryconaethiops microstoma
GTATTTTATATTATATAATAAGTGGAATGAGGAACAAACAAGCAATAAATACATTAGAAGTTTTATTGCAACAACAACAACAATTTGAACAAGTTTTATTTCAACAAACATCAGTTACAATTGTTTTATCAAACCGTGGGTTAGAGATTAGCTGCTTTTTTTGACCATTTTAGCTGTGTTAATGCACATGTAACGAAATTTACCAAGGGCTTTGAGATTTTTCAGGCCTTTTCATTTTTAACTTCAACTCATTAAATATATCAATAATACACTCCATACAAACAATTGTAACACATGACTCTATCGTGGCCACTTTTGGCCAATTGAAAATCATGAAAACTACATTTTTGAATTCCTTTTAATTTACACTGTTAAATTATACAATTTAGGTTCCAGTCTAAACTCAACACTTGAGCAATGTAGTTTTTTGTGGTTTCTACCAGAGTATGTCATTTATCTTGGAATCTGCCATTTTAGAGTAGACAGACCATTAAAAAAAAACCAGTTTATTTTTAACCTAGCGTATATATGTTGTTTCTATTGCTATTCTAGTCCCTCAATCAGCATGGCCAAGATGTTCTTTCGATATTTTGTTTACTCTGTTGACTCAAATTACTCTTTGGCAGATTCCAAGTTATGTTTTTTTTATGAGACACATGATTTTTTTTTTTTGCAGAACACTTTCAATAATGTTTCATTGTATGTATTTGTAAATAAAATTGTAAATGTCTATTATTAAATTCAAAATTGTGGAAATACATATGTACTCACCTTAATGCTCATGGGTACCAGAAAACCTGAAACATATTGATATATGATATGAAAAGTGCACTGTGGCTTTAGGTGCATTCATAATGTATGTAGTTATATGTGTGCAGGCTTCATGTTAGGGGACACCAACCAATCATCACGCCTCACTAAACCCACTGTTTTGTACATTCTTCTATAATGACAAGCGGAAGAGGCAAAAATAAAAAGAAAACTTTGCATGGGCTACTACCCTGCATGCCAAGAATGCACCTGATATAAACCAATTATCACAAGCTGTCCCTGCTGAGAGAATCTATCACCTGCACTTTATGCTTCATGTTGTGAGAAGTTTTCAGACAGACTTCCTAATCTCCTGAATATGAGACTTTTTTTGGAACAAACAGCCCATTTCAGCAAATCTACATCCACATCACTTATTTCTCATCTGTATGTAATATCTGTATGTAAATCTTTCTGCTGCTAGGATGAAAAACAGTATTGTGCAACATGGCTTAGCCAGTCAGATTTTAGTTTAGTTGTACTTTTTCTATTGATTCTATTCATTTTATAATGTTGCATGCATAATGATGTGCATGCCTGGCTCTTTAAGTAGCTAAAACTGGCCTGTTTCTCCTTTATTGAAAGGAGTGAATATAATGAAATCTGTTGTATTTAGTGAGGAGAGGCATTCAATGGGGTGATATAAAGAATACAGTACAAATAAGCACAATCTTATACCTTTGCTTGAAGTCAGGAAAATACTGTTTTTACTTAGATTTGTGATAATAGTGTGTCTGAGGAGGCGACGACACAAACATATGTTTTGGAACAAAATTAAGTTGAAAATATTCTTGCACCAGTGGATTTTGAATGTTACCGCTGACGTTGTCAAAGGTGCTATAATTTCGTACAATTTCTAATACAATATGACAGTTATGCCATTAGACTACCCTTATGCTGACACAAAAATAGGGCCTCATAAGAAAAGCTTTGGGGAAACATGCAGGTCCCGTCCAAAGACACCTACTGTTAGTGTCTAATAGTTTAATTTACCTTGTACAGTCACATTTTGTGGAATTTTATGAAAGTAGTGGTTATTAATGACTTGAAAAAGACATGCTGAAATATTCCTTTACCACAATATGTGCAGTCTTATAATGAAATTTATATAAACCCAAAATACTTACAGCAAAATGTAGTTCTACAGCTTTACATGCCTGATATCGTTCATTAAGCAGAGAAAAGTCCCCACTGTTAATTTAATACCTACAGTGGTACATTAATACCGACAGTGTACATTTAAGCCCAGCAGGACATGAATGAATTTTATAAACGTTCTTTCAAAGCTAGAGATACCTCTATACGAACATGAAGAGTATCTGGCTATTACAAGAGTGGTTCTCGGCCCTGAAGAACCCCTGCAGTGCCTGGTTTAGTGTTTCCCCTGCTCTAACACAAGATTAAACTCATTAGTCCATGATGAAACCCCTCAAGCTTGGAATCAATTGTATTAGAACATGGTATAAAACAACTGATCCAGTCCAGAGATCCCAACAATTGGGACTGAAATCCACTTAACTGTTTCAAGTCCCATTCACAACTTCATTTTAGATTTAGTAACAGCTCTACTATAATAATCCCTAGATCCATCTACAGCATGATGGTGGAGAATTGCTTAAAAACACCCAATTACATACAGCATCTGTTCTCCTGCCCAACTTCTCTGATTTTTAAAGACAAAATCAAAGTCTGAACCAGAAGCATCGTTAGACCAGTGCACCTGGATCTCAGAGATAGTAATGATTGTGTAGGACCCTTATGTCACGTTCCTCCCTCTGATCTCCCAGGCACTCGAGGCAGGCGCAAACGCAGACTTCCATTCTTAGTATTCTTTTATTCAAAACACCAAGCAAATATATTTTATTCAAAACACCAAGCAAATATATTTTATTCAAAACACCAAGCAAATATATTTTATTCAACACTGAGGTCCACCACTAACAAACAAATATAACAACTAAAACTTCACAAACCAATAGAAATAAATCTTCTCTGAGCACACCGGTCAGCTGGAACACATTATATACACAAATATAAGACCGGTGTGGTCAGCTATCAAAATAAAAGCCCCAAAAACCAAACCAAACAGAACAGGACGACCTCTAGCGGCCACTGACCGTCACACCTTAAAGTATTATTATTATGCTTATTATTTATTTATTTATTTTTTTTAATTTTTAAATTTTTAAATTTTTTTATTTTTGTTGTTGTTGTTGTCATGATTTGTTTCTTTGTTTGTTTACATAACTCATATTAACAGCATTGTCAAGTATTTAGTGAATTAATTATGAGACTGTATGATCCTTTGTTATTTGTTTAAAAAAACTATGGAGCCTATTTATGTTTCAACCAGTCTGGTGTTCCTCTCAATATGACAGACAATTTTCCAGCCAGTCAGAAATATAATTAGGTGTGGTAGGAGAGAGAGTGGAGAGACTGTGAACAGGAGAAAGGTGAAAGGGAAAAAGAGAGATTTAAAAATTGTGATTTGCATTTCATTGTTACCTGAAGTTAGCAAATGTTTGGAGACTTAGTACTTCTGTACTAAGTACTTCTGATCCCAAATATTAATCTGCGTAGTGGACAACAAAGCTTAGATGGCCGATATTTTTTCATCTAGAAGTGTTCAGTAATTCTGTGCGGCTACAACATTTACTTTTGTTTGCTCGTGAGTATTTTCTCCTGAGTGTTGATAGGAAAAAAGAAAGAAAATGAGGATGTGGTGAAGGATTCGTTTCATGAACATTTTATTGCGAGTACCTACAGTTTATGTGCTGCTGAACTGAGCTGGAGGAAAGGTTTGATGGAGATCATGAGGATTTGGTTCTCCAGGCCTGGAGAGCAGTAAGGCCTACATTTAATCCATTGGAACTTCTGCTGTGGCATGGCTTCAACAGCAGCATTGCCTGGTAGCGTGAGGGCTGTGATCCAACCATCAGTTCTGGGATGAGGAGTGGTGATTGCCAGGGTTAAACGCTGTTTTATCCTTGCATAAACAGATGAATAAACAAAGTTAAATAAACAGAGTTCTTTTTACCGTCACTGGAAATGCATGTGCAACAACGCATGGGCCCCAATGTGATTCGTTAAATAAATGCCTGAAATGTTAGATTGGAAGGTTGCTGTTTATCTTTGTGTGCTGTTTATCAGAGTATTTTGAGACCTTACATAACAAGTTCAGCTTTGGTAAATGGTCGTGTTGACACAAATGTGATCTAATATTGACCACATTATGATTTTTTCCAGTTTTTGTTACTAACTGTTGTTTCTTGAAGTGTCCAAGTTATGCCTGTTTGGTAACTGCTAACTGATCTCAGGCATTTTACCATTTGCAGCACAGAAGTGTGTGGGTTTGATTTGGGTTAATAGCTTAGTATTCTGTCTGTATAATGAGAGGAAACTATGACACAAAATACTGTCCAGTTGGGTTAAATGTAGGAATTTGGAATTGTTTATTTTATAAATCAATGTAATTTGTGTGCCTTGCACCTGCAGGCCCTGGGATAGGCTCCGGGTATCCGCTACCCTAGGAAGGATTAAGTGGTTACAGAAAATGAATGAATGAATATAAACTGTGTTTAAGTCTCCAAACATAGCTGTCTCTACACTTTACCTAGATTGGGCGACAGTGTATTGCAATTTTCTAGGGAAGTACATAGTACGATACTTTTCTGAAAACATCAGTCAGTGGACACTACAGTGGTGGCCATCGAACGAATTACTTACAAGAACTGATTTTTTAAAATTTTTTATGTGATGATATTCTTATTGCATTTAATAATGAGAAATGTTGATTAGTATTGATGGGCTGCAGGAGCTAAAACCTTAACCCCATTAACAGTATCTTTTTTGATGGGCCCTAAATGCTTATAATGCACTGTGCAAAACCCCTGTAAAACTTCACTCCACCACTATTCCTAGGGGGCATTATAAAAGGGCTTTAAAGCTGCCAGGAATTCTCTTGAATGTACATTTTTGTAATTAATGACAAGATTTAAGATTCTACCACCTGCCAAGTTATTGTTCTGTTTGCAGTCTGTTTAACACATCCAGCAAAGATTTTGTTGGTGTAAATGTAATGACAATATCACCAGGTATTAAGAATTTTGAAGCTTTTATGGTCATTTCAATAGATAGGGAATGGACTTGATTTTCTCTGGGAAACATAGTTTTAGTTCAGCATTACTCACATACCTAGAGCAGATACCAGTGATGCTCACTGTATGGTGGTCAAGGCTGTCTGCCATACATATGTGTGAATGCGTTCGGCTGTCGTGAGTTAGCCCTAAATTCCATGGAAAAAAGAGACTACTTTTTGAAACATCTCTCCACTCCAGACACATTTCTTCAATTGGAAATATTGCTTGAAATGGAGCGATAAGACTGAAAGGTTTCAAAACTGCAGACTCTGGCTCCTTTTTCCATCCCTGATTGATCATGTCTGCTATGCAAGGCAACAGGGTCAAGGGCGCTAATGATTACATTCGGTCTGAAGAAAAAATGTCATGAAATTAAAGCAAATAACTTTTAGCCTCTTCAGCTACAGCAGATCAAGTTTGAACATGTGACCTTTCCTTCAACACGTCCGTGAGAAAGGTGAACTACCACACACTCTACGTTGGGTATTCAAACTCAAGTCAAATGAGTTCCATGATCTTAGAGTAAATTGTACTGGCAGTAACATCTTTTGTTAAGTGTTTTTACACCAAAAGCACTGCCATGTTTATAGCTTGGAAGTTTTTCGTATAATGCTCCTTGTTAATGCATTCCTTCGACAGCAATCATTTCTTTTCACAACAGATGACCACAGCAGATGAAATGGAGTTGCAGTCAGACTTCAGCACGGTTGTGTTTTAAAGACCATTCCACCATGCATTCTGCAACCGGACATGCTTGGCCCTTTGTGCAGTGACTGGTCACTAATGAGGCCCGAATTCATCCTCCATGGAGTTTTGGAACTTTTTCTTTTTTTGTAGTCACAAAAGTGTGGGCACTGTGGTCATTAACTTGGTCTGTAAGCTCAAATATTGTTGTTGTTGTAAATGGCACTGAAAAGAATTCTTATAAGCAAACTTTCTATTAGTGGATCTTGGCTTGAATGTAAGGGTAAACGTTTAATAGGTATGGAAAAATTCTTTAAAATTTATGTGTAAGTTCTTTAAACTTAAAGGATCTTCAGTCGCACACATCATTAGCAAAGCTAGTTCTCAGTGGGAGAAGTTCGTCCATGTGATTCTCAAGCAGGCAGGGTCTGGTCTGTGTGGAGTTTGTATGTTCTCTCTGTATTTACATGGATTTCTGCCAGGAGCTCTGACTTTCTCCCACAGTCCAAAGACATATACTGTACATCAGGTGAATTAGGGATGATTCATTGACCCGAAATTTGACTGTGTTTTGTTCAGATAGGCCCTAGCACATCTGCCATCCCTAATTAGGAAAAGCTACTGAGATAACGGATGAATGGATGGAAGGATGGATGGATGGTTCTCAAAAGGTTATTCATGGAAACAAAAGTCATTCATCTGTTGCACCTGGTTTAATGAAACCTTTGTAACAGTGCAGGATATAGATTCTTCCCTAAGAAAGATTTTAACCCACTAACCATCACACCAAATAACTATCCCTCTGGGACACTTATATTATAGACATGAACACACAGACACACACACACACACACACACACACACACACAGACACACACACACACTACACCAACATTTAAAAAAAACACTGGTTCGCATTCATTGTGCCATGGGCACCGCCTAATGCTGAACAAGAGAAACACACTTATAATTCTTTCAGATTAACTCACATTCATTTATAAAACACAAAAATTGCAAAACTTTCTTTTAGGTGGACATTATAATGCCACTGTAATGCCCTTAATGAGACCAACCCAACTGCTGGTTATTAACTGGCTGCCTTTTACTATCTTGTCAAACAACAACTAGAGTGAATTAAAGCCTTTTATTTGTGTAAGCACCTTTATTTGTGTATCATAATCATAATTTGCGTAAATAATTATTTTTGCCCATTATTTATTGCTATGAACACATCAATTTGATAAGACAATAGAAGTCTCAGTCTTACAGTTTAGGTAATAATAAGAAGCCATGCTAATTAGCACAGTTTAGGCAGAAAGCATGCTCAAATTCACTGCACAGTTTCTTAAGTGCACATGTTAATGTTGGAGGGCACTTGAAATCTTTACTTCATAACAGGAGTCAGTTTTTGGAAACACTTCACTTAATGCCGGTATTCATAATTTTACATGGCACACACATAAACCTTTCAAAACTACTGGCGTAAACTTACAAAACATTTATGAAGACATTCTAAGAAGGGTCTCAACATTTTCAAAGCAGGCTAAAATAGTCTTGTTGGAATAGACCTTAATAAATATACCTGGAATATTTTGTTAGTTGTAAGGTTTGTATATGTATTGTGTAGCCTTATAACTACAGGCATTGTGTAAAGCATAACCCAGTGGTTAGTACCTACCAAAAGTGGTTTAAGGAAGGACAGCTGGTGAACTGGTGACAGGGTCATAGATGCTCAGCGTTCATGATGCATGTGGGAAGTCTATCTGATCCAATCCTAAAGTGTAAAGTGACCATTTTGTCATATGTCAACACACCACAGCTCACAATGTGAACAGTGTGAAATTCTTCTCTGCAACCCATTCACCAGCAGCAGGCAGCCAGGAACACAGCAACCGGGAAGCAGTGTGTGGGGACAGTAACTTGCTCAAGGGTATTTGAACCCACAACTTTCTGATCGCAGGGGCGAGGCGTTAACCACTAGGCCACCAGGTGCCCAAGAAGTGCAACACAAATGGCTGAGAAAGTTAATCCTGACTACAACAGAAAGCTCAGAACCCAAAGCGCATCACAGCTTGCTGCATAAGGGACTGTGCAGCCACAGACTGGTCAAAAGCCCCATGTTGACACCTGTCCATCTCTGAAATAGCCTACAATGGGCATCAGAGCATCAGAACTGGGCCACGAAGCAATGGAAGAGGATGGCCTGGTCTAATGCATCACCTAATTTAATGTCATGTGGTGCATTTGCATCACTTACCTGGTGAGGAGATGGCACCAGGATGCACCATGGGAACAAGGCAAACCAGCAGAGGCAGTGTGATGCTGTGGGCAGTGTTCTACTGGGAAATCCTGGGTCCTGTATACATGTGGATGTTACTCTGACATGTTGTACCTACCTAAACATTGTTGCAGATGAAGTACACCTTCAGTATTCCCTAAAGACAGCGACAGGATAATGCGCCGTGACAGTCCGTGTAGGAAAGTTTTGAGGAACATGACACTCTAGTCTGCCCCTACCTCACAACATACAAGCTAAACTCATCACAGGCCTCAGAATCTCACATCTCACACAGAATTTAAACTGGCCCTATCAACCTGTTAGTCAGAGACTGTACTTAAGGCATTGTCTTTCATTAACCAACTGCTTCCCATAGTGCTGACTAGTGGATTTATTAGGCAATTAGTGGATCAGTCTTTGCAATAAATGATGTCATTCTGGGCCTGAAAGTGTCTGCCCACATGTGCGTGTGGTGTCTGATATTTATTGTGTGATAAGTCGACCACTATGAAGATTTAGTTGCAATCTTGCTAATAGGCTAACAAGACTTCATCTATTAAGGCAAGACCTCATCTATGAAATCTTTAGAATTGCCAACTACAGACTATAAAATATTGAAAACCAGTCAGTTAAATGTAAATGGCCTATATATATGACCACTGTTTTGATTGGCAGCATTGTGTTTTAATTCATTTAACAACACAACCTACAGCTAAACTGCTGAAGGACTGGATTGAATGGATTCAAAGTGTTGGTTTTCAATTCAAATTGTTGAAGTTACTTTTGAAGCTTAGTTTCCATATTTGGACAGTATGACACAGTATTTCCACAATATTGAGCATTTCATTTGAAATAAATAAAATCAAATAAAACCCAAATGATATTTTTTTATATACTACAAGTAAGGGTTTTTCCTCTTTTCCTCTTTTTAATAAGTCAGAAGTGGATGAAATTTTAAAGTCAAATATATATGATTTTAATAAGCACATTATCCAAGACTTTGTATAAAAATGAGAATATTTTTCTGCCTTAAAGACCACCTTGAAAGCACTATTATCTGAAATTGCAGAGTGGCATAATAGATTTTGATGGATGATGAATGGCTGGGTGCACAAATTGTAGGCCAAAAATTTCAGCGCGTCAAGAGTGACAGTGTCCAAGTTTATGACAGACTACATAGAATAAGGAAAGCAAAGTTTAGTCACAAGTAAAGGCGGACACTTATACAAGGTAATATCTATGAAATGATTGCCATCAAATAATTGGGCTCCTGCTTGAGCTTCTCTAGCTCACTATGAATCAAAACTGAACTTTGCTTCATAAATCTAATTTAAAAACCAGATGTAATGCCAAACCATTGAAGACAAACATGAAATGCTACAATTAGCACAAACACCTCCAGCATGAGAGCAAGTAATACAATCTGAATCATTCTTCATCTTCATCTGGATGGCTCTCTCTGAAGCTAGAGAAACTGTTCAACAGCCAATATTTTCAAAGATCATTTCCCACGAGATAAAATGTTCAAAATACATGTACACTTTCAAATGAGTCCTAAATGATTCCTGCCTTGGATTTACAGATCTTTAATTGGTAAAAGCTTTAACTGGAACAAGGCATTTACATTCTACATTCTTTTTGAAGTTAAAACTTCAAAAGGCTTCTTGTCACTTACACATCATTCATGAAACTAATTCTTAGTGAATAATCTATTAAGAGCTTTTTTAGTACCATAGTCCTTCAATGATGCCTTTGAGATATTTGTTTTTAAGTGCTTACTGGAAAACAAAGCTTACCATTCTGTCTCCATTTATAAAATGTTCAGTTTTGCACTGGGGGTGAGGAGGATGAACAGGATAAGAAATTATTTTAATAGAAGGACAGCTCGAGAGGAAACGTCAGAGAGTGTGTTGGTTTGAACAATGCAAAAAATAATAAAATATAAGATATATATATATATACATATATATCTCAATGCGGAGAACAAAAAAAGATACATACACATCTTTTTTTGTTCTCTGCATTGTCATAGTACATACAGTGTAGATATTGTATTTAATTGCACCTTGGATGATTATCAACAAATGCTGGGAAATAAATAAAGTATGCAAGTGTGGGGATATAGAGAGTAAAGGAAAAAGCCAGAGGATAAGATATGAAAATGAATCTAATGCTCCCTCTGGTGGAGGATGACACAGCTCGTTGCCATGCAATAAGGCCAGAAGAAGTCCTGAAAGAATGTAAACGCGAAGTCAGTGAGAATCACACTCCCACAGGCAGTTCCTAGAGAAGGCAAAGCCACCTCTTCAGTATCAACAGTCTATATTTATAACTAAGGTCTTTCCAGCACAGTCTCACACAGTCCAGAGAATCCCTGTTAATTAGATGAGTTATTAAATCTGATGAAAACCTGCATCGAGAGTTCTACAATAATATACACTATGGTTCAAAAGCTTTCAGTAATATGAAGCCAGTTTTGTTACATGAACAGAATCATTCTGACATTCTATTATAGAACTTAAATATTCTAATAGGACCCATGGAGGCACAGTGTTGTAGCATTGTTGCCTCACACCTCCAGGGTTGGGGATTTGAATCCTGGTCTTGTGTGTGTGTGTGTGTGTGTGTGTGTGTGTGCTCCCTGCAGTGGCCTGGTGCCCTGCCCACGGTGAGTCCCTAGCTGTGTTCAAAAAGTGCAGTCGTTCACTCGCTCACTCATTTACTACATAGTGTTTGCTATATAGGGGGGTTAACTAGTGAACAAGGGGAGGCAATG
>JBBJLS010071997.1:0-10687 GCA_037577275.1 Bryconaethiops microstoma
AATTTCATTTTAAACTCAGCTTAATACATTACCCTTAAAGAAAATGTAAAGGTAAACCCATATTTGTACTGTACAGTTTACAGTGAACTCCCACATTGTAAATACCAATGTTAAGTCTGTATAGACTGTACTGTAATTCATGAGGGGGCATTCTTTTGGTATGCACTGTCTTTTTCTTTGGCACAAGCAGGTAAATGCAGTAAGAAATTAATTTCCCACGCTCCACGGGGAACTTCTGGACTGCAGCTGTCTCAAAGGACAGCAGCCAATCAGCAGCAAGGAGAAATAAAAAAAGTTCTTGGATTGGCTACTTTTAAACCTCCTGCCAGGTTTAAAAAGTACAGCGGTATTGCACCATCCCAAGACACGTTTTCTTTGTGTTTCTCTCCACAGTACCAAAACATTTGTAGTTATTTTTATATGGAAATGTAGCTGAATTTACATTGATATTTGTTACAAAATTTGTAAATTATATTTTTCTAAATAATTTACCACTAAAATACAAAGTTATATATTACCATGAAAAAAGCAGTGATGTCCAGTCCTCGTCCGCCCTGCCCACTCGTCCTCATGCTGGGTTGTTTATGTTTGGGCGCGGTGCTTAGCAACCCAGCACAAGGACGCGGGGGCATGGTGGACGAGGCCCAGACGTCACAAAAGCAAAAACAAAGTGGAGGATATCTGCAGTTTCCGCGTTAGTGCGGGGGTTTCCGCGAAGAATTATTAGTTGAGTTCTCATAAAAAATCTGCAATGGTCTGAAACCGCGACTGCTGATCCGCGTGAAGGTGGGGGTTTGCTGCGTGTGTGTGTGTGTGTGTGTGTATATATATATATATATATATACACACACACATACACAGAGGTGGACAGTAAAGAAGTACATTAACTTGAGTACTGTACTTAAGTACAGTTTTTGAGTATCTGTACTTCTCTTGAGTAGTCTTTTTTTGGAAACATAACTTTTACTACATTTGAAAGACAAAACTGTACTTTTTATTTCACTTCATTTCTATCAAGGTTTTCGTTACTTGTTACCTTCAGTTCTGAAAGTGGGTGTTATTGTCTCATTTTTCTAAAACATGGTTGATTTTTAGCAGATGATAGCCTATCAGAAATCACCAGTAGTGTTACGTCACGTCTGTATGCTGTAATAGAGGTCTGCGTGGGACTGATTTTTCATCCCGCTCCCGCCCGCTCTCGCCCGCTCCCTCAGAAATGTTTAATATTTTGACCCACTCCCGGCTGCATCTGTTATGGTTTGTCCCACTCCCGCCTGCTAAATCCCGCAAGCATGGATGGTGGAGTATAGGGTGGGCCAAAAATACCGGACATGTTAGGTCGCCTAACACATATGTTGTTCCCCACATAAAAACAAACTGTAAAATGTATTCATTGCAAATGTATACTTTGCGGGAGTCAAGAGAACAATGTCTTTGTCCCATTCCCGTGAGCACATCTCTCTATTCCCGCCCACACCTGCAAGAAACTCTCAAATGTAGACCCGCGGCGCAAAAGCATGCGGCAGGCGTCCCGCCCCGTTGCAGACCTCTATGCTGTAACACTGCAATGCCAGCATTTCTTAAACACAGTCAATCAGTGGCAGGAGAATAAACACAGACGGCGACTCTTCATGCCCACATCCATGGCCATATTTAGAGTCGATGTTTAAATTTACGGAAAAGATAAAAAATTCGTATCGTTTTAAGTGTGTGCCATTCCAGTTGCATTTACAGCGGTTCAGTTGTCAAATTCGTTCAAATACATAGTGCATACACATACCTTTTGTGTAGGTGTGTAGTGTACAATTAATAAAAAAAGACTGGTTTTCTTTAACAATTCGGGTTGTGTTTCATTCTGTAACATTCTACCTTATTTCTTATGCTACATCTTCTACAAGCAAGTTAGATGCATTAGTTATTTTAAGTGTGGTGACAATAAATCAACAATGCAGTGAAATACGTACTTTTAATACTTAAGTAATTTTGGAAGCAAGTACTTCAGTACTTTAACTTAACTGAAATTTGACTGTATGACTTTCACTTGTATTGGAGTAACTTTTAACTGGTGGTATCTGTACTTTCACTTAAGTAATGAAGTTAGGTACTTTGTCCGCCTCCGTCGTGTATATATGGAAAAGCAAGAATGTGTACCTACCTTTCAATGATGTCAGCTATCACACAGGCAAACATCTGCAACCCTTCTGGCAGCTGCAAGGCCACTGTGAAGCAGAGAAGAGACCAAACGCCATGTGAGTTCAAAATAAGAGTGAATGACAGCTGCAGGTTCTGAGATTCCATATGAGCTGGCTGGGTGAGCGACAGGGCTGCAAGATCAGGACAGTATATGAAGCTGGGACAGACCGAAAATAGAACTTTAACCAAAAAACGAGCATATTTTAATTCAGTATTACATTCAATTAGTGACGCAAAAAGAAAATTCTTGACTGAAACACAAATTATCATCCCTAATACAACATTTTAAAATATTATATTTTTTTTTATTATTTTATTTTTATTGTTATTATGTAAGGTGTGCCATAACAGGTCAATGTTTCTTCACCTCCACCTGCTGCACCTCAGTGTTCCTCCACATAAACCAGACCAGCGAATTAAAGACTGTTTGTAGCTTATGGACAAAGTTAAAGCAACAAACGGTGAGAAAATCGGTCTTTAAGAGGCTGTGTCAACACCGCATGAAAAGTCCACAGAAAGTAAGTTGGAATTCAGTGTAAAACAAATGTGGATAAGAAAAATACAACCCGAATTCCAACGAGGTTAGGATGTTGTGTGAAACGTAAATAAAAACAGAATACAATGATTTGCAAATCCTCTTCAACCTATATTCAATTGAATACACTACAAAAGACAAGATATCTAATGTTCAAACTGGTAAACTTTGTTTTTTTTTGTAAATCTTCACTCATTTTGAATTTGATGCCTGCAACACATTGCAAAAAATCTGGGACAGGGGCATGTTTACCACTGCATTACATCACCTTTCCTTTTAACAACACTCAATAAGCCTTTGGGAACTGAGGACACTAATTATTGAAGCTGTGTAGGTGGAATTCTTTCCCATTCTTGCTTGATGTACAACTTCCGTTGCTGAACAGTTCGGGGTCTCCGTTGCCGTATTTTGCGCTTCATAATGCGCCGCACATTTTCAATAGGAGGCAGGTCTGGACTGCAGGCAGGCCAGTCTAGTACCCGCACTCTTTTACTACGAAGCCACACCGTTGTAGCACCTGCAGAATGTGGCTTCGCATTGTCTTGCTGAAATAAGCAGGGATGTCCCTGAAAAAGACCTTGCTTGGTTGTCAGCAAATGTTGCTCCAAAACCTGTATGTACTTTTCAGCATTAATTATGCCATCACAGATGTGCAGGTTACCCGTGCCATGGGCACTAACACACCCCCAAACCTTCACAGACGTGCAGGTTACCCGTGCCATGGGCACTAAAACACCCCCAAACCTTCACAGACGTGCAGGTTGCCCGTGCCATGGGCACTAACACACCCCCATACCATCACAGATGCTGCCTTTTGAACTTTGCACTGACAACAATCCGGATGGTCCTTTTCCTCTTTGGCCCGGAGGACATTACGTCCATGATTTCCAAAAACAATTTGAAATGTGGACTCGTCAGACCACAGCACACTTTTCTACTTTGCGTCAGTCCATCTCAGATGAGCTCGGGCCCAGAGAAGCCGGCAGCGTTTCTGGGTGTTGTTGATATATGGCTTTCGCTTTGCATGGTAGAGTTTTAACTTGCACTTGTAGATGTAGCGACGAACCGTGTTAACTGACAATGGTTTTCTGAAGTATTCCTGCTCCTTTTGTACCCAGTCATGACACACACCTGTTTCCAATGAACCTGTTCACCTGTGGAATATTCAGAACAGGTGTTTTTGAGCATTCCTCCACTTTCCTAGTCTTTTGGTGGCCCTGTTCCAGCTTTTTTGGAATGTGTTGCAGGCATCAAATTCAAAATGAGTGAAGATTTGCAAAAAACAATACAGTTTCAGTTTGAACATTAAATATCTTGTCTTTGTAGTGTATTCAATTGAATATAGGTTAAAAAAGGATTTGATTTGGGTTTGTATGACACTCTTTTGTATGCAGCAACCTTTCCCAGCTATTATGTTATTTCTTAAAATCTCTAACAGAGCGATCTCACTTCACTCATTTGGGGGAAAAAGAGTGAAAATATGCTTCACATTTCATCTTCACATTATTTAAAGAACTATGAAAATTAGTTATATTACATCATACAGTATTTACAAATATGAAAGGCCCTACAGTATAAAAGAACATGAACATTTATGCGATTTTAAAAGAGGTTTGTGTTTAAAACACAAACATCTTTTTGCATTTTATATTGTTAAACATCCAGGACCTGGTTGAGAGTTCAGACTTCCATTCCTCACTCAATATTTAATATTTCAGCCTGTTTAACTCAATATTTCAGCCTGTTTAGAACGGATTTTTAAAGGGCAGAAAATTCTAATTATCAGTAATATCTATCAGTGTTGATTTTAGATTGAAATTGCATTTAAATGTTGCATTTAAGGATACTATAATAGTTTTGTGAAACATTTTTGACAGCTGTGATTGGCAGCTGTCAGTTGTCTCACACTGTAAACTCAAAGCAGTTTAAGAAATTAAGCCGTTTCCTCTGGGATCAATGACAGTTTCTGATTCTGAAATAAAGGACAGAATTTCTCAGTTTAATATTATATAAATACTGTAACACTGGGGGATGGCCGTGCCACAATTCTTTGTGGTTTTAATTTGTGGTAATGGTTTTGTTTTTTTTAATTAAAACATTAGTATATTGCTACAGCTTAGGGATAAAATGGGCTTGTTTTTGTTATCATAACTGTGACTATATACTTTACCAGTTCAGCTTGTTTGACTGTGATATAGTTAAGCAGAGAGCAGCTCAAACTGGGCTTCCCAGAAAGGATCAGTAATAATGGGCAGTATTTTCTCCCATACTAATAATGCCGCAGGCTGTCAGTTTTGGCTGATTGGAGATGTCAGCTGGCCTCAAGGTTCAGGTTTGAACTGCAGTTTTCTCTCTGTCTCAGGTAAGATGTACTCGTGCCAGTACTGCTCGTCTACGTTTGCGCAGTCCATCGAGCTCACACGGCACGTGCGCACACACACTGGCGACAAGCCATACGTGTGCAGGGAGTGCGGTAAAGGCTTCAAACAAGCCAACGGACTCTCTGTCCACTTGCAGTCCTTCCACAGTGAGTACACCCAACTGCACACATCAGTTTTAAATTGCTGTTCCCCATAAACACAAGCACAGCCACAACACCCTTAAACTTGTCGTTTCTATAGTGAGAACACTACAGCAGTTCTTTCTGTCCTGAGCCTGATTGTCAGCGGTTCTCCTGTTGTTTTTCTCCCGTTTGACAGACGTTGCAGAACCCCATGACTGTCAGAAGTGTCGGGTGAGCTTCAGTTCGCTGGACGAACTCCGCGAGCACATCCAGGAGGTCCATCCCAAAGAGCTGCACCAGTGTCCTGAATGCAGCCGGATCCTCAGCACCGCCACCCAGCTGGAGAAACACATGAGCACCCATGACGGCAGCAAACCCTACAGCTGCAAGAGCTGCCACAAATCCTACCAGGTCAGGAAGGGGCAGGTTACTGTTCATAATAATAGCAATAATAGCAATAATGGTAATAATAATAAATGAATGGGTCTTTCTTTCTTAGAAGAAGCACCAAACGTCATGGCTGATGGACTACTATTCATAAATTGTTTTCAGAATCAGAAAACTTTATTGATCCTGAAGAATTTCTTATGTCATGACAGCACAGACACACAAAGACAAGAACAATATTAATATAATATAAATTCAAAATGCTGTGGTCAGTAAGAGAGGTGGATATAAAAACTATAGATAAATAAAATTACTGCTGAAGTTTACTAGTTAGCACAAATAGTGATTTATACTGAGCCGTTGTCGCACATACTAGTGATGTTGCACATGACGATACTATTGGGTAGTAGTGACATAACTGATCTAAGTAGTGTCCTTCTTAAGAGAAGGGCACTACGTAGATCAATTTTTCATTTTTTTTAATATGTACAAGAGGTTAAGAGCTCTGTGAACTGTGTGACAGACTCTCTCAGGATTATGGTACCACAATCGAACCACCCACCCGGAAGTGGTCACTGGAGAGGGCAGCAGACCGCTGTCTCTCCTTCTGCGCTGTAAAATCTGTGACAAGGCTTTCTGCAGCCGGAGCAGCCTGTTCAAACACCACATAACTAAACATCCAGGTGAGAAAGGAGTCGTCATTACTGTAAATCACTTTATTACAGTCATGTGACAGTTTAAATGTTTTTTTTTTCCCTAAAGAAACCTGTTCTGCTGCTGAGGGATCGGACAAGAGGGAAACACAGACAGGTAACCGCATCTTTCAAAAACTGCTCATTGAAATCAGGCTTTTAGCAAATACATCAATAAAAGAAAAAGCCTGTCAGAAACCTTTTTTTTGTATTTTGGGCTTTTTGGGATGTTTGTATTGTATTTTGGGGTTTCTGCAGAACGCCTAGTTCTGCTCTGACTCCGTTCTCCATTCATAACACCTGCTTTTCACAATCCAGACAAATCCTGATGAATAAAAATGATCCCCTCATTTACAAAAATATAATTACAGTAAACCCCCATGAATTCGCAGCTTCAGTCATTTGCATATTTTTTTTGTAAAACCGAAATGGTAATTGTTTGCGGAAATATCTTCCGTTTTTTTGGCAATATAGAATGTTTCATGCATTTCAGTGTTAAATTATTAAGAAAAATATAATTAATATACATTTTATAAGTATAAATATATATAATAAGTAGACATTTTTTGGGTACTGTGGAGAGAAACACAAAGAAAGCGCGTCTTGGGATGATGAAATAGGCGGGAATTTTGAAAGTAGCCAATCCGAGAGCCTTATTCAGTTCTCCATGCTGCTGATTGGTTGCTGCCCTGTGATGCATCTCTCGCAGCTGGAGTCCAGCATTCCCACATCGGAACAGTTTCCCTCATGGAGCTATCTCAAGTTTACCTTTACATTTAGGGGTAATGTATTAAGCTGAGTTTAAAATGAAATTAGTGTTTTGTGAGCATATTTGGGAACATATTTAGGGTTTACACTTTAAAAATAGTTATTTTTAGGCATTTGTTTTACCAAATCATAAATTTGCGTTTTTTCACAATTTGCGGGTGCTCTTGGAACGTGACCCTTTACTGTATATAACATATTTAGTAAGATAAGTGTGTTAACAAGTGTGTTGACTCTAATATTTCTTCTATTCAAGTCTTACTCCCAGAAGTCCCACTGTGGAGGTGTGTGTATTGTTCGCGTGCGGCGAGCAGTGAGCAGGAGCTGCAGCAGCACGTGTCCAGTGTTCACGTGAGCCAGCGGGGGTCCACCTTCGGCTGTGTCGTCTGCTCTCTGACCTTCCTCTCCGAGCCTGACTTTCAGCACCATTTCCTGACCAGCCATCTCCAAGTCATCCAGGAGGAGGAGCCCTCGCAAATGGTACAAAATCCGGCTTGTGCTGATTTACCCGTAAACGCATCAGAGAAGCAACTCGGGGAAACGTACCTGGCAGCCGTCACAACTTGCACACCACTAATTAATTATATGGCTGATCTTGAGAGCTTTACAAACATAGAAATGTGTGCTAATAATGGGAGAGGGCTCTGGTTTGAATTCTGGCCCCAGTATATGTTCCCATTATGTAGGACAGACAAAGTCTTTACAGATATGGAGATGCAGGAGGATAATTTCACCTTTAAAACTGTTTTTTAAGTTAAATATGTTATCAGTTCCTAACCACTTCCTTTCATATTACTGTCATATAGTTACAGAATAATATATAGGTGTAATTAAATAGTGTTATGTTAGAAGTATATTGCATGCTTTGATTATTTTATTAACTGAACTGTTTGTCCTTAACCAGCGTCTCCGAGAGGGGGCGTGCAGTAGCCTGTGCGAGTGGTCACAGGGAGAAAAACACCCAGGACAGGTCTCCAGTTAATCACACACACACACAGACACACACACAGACACACACACAGACACACACACAGGCAATTTAGCACTTCCAGATCACCTGACCTGCACGTCTTTGGACTATACTTGCAAACTACTACCGAGTAAAATGTTAAAACTAAAAAAAAATGAATTACTCCATTACTCAATAACTTAATTATTAATACTTAATTAAAAGGGATTAATAGACCCAAACCTTTTCTCTTGGGTGCCTGAAGTGCCTGGTGTTTGTGCTAAACTGAGGGCCAGAAAAACAAAGAAGTGTAGACGTCAAATTGGATCGAAATTCAAATTGATGTTTTATAACCTAAGACTATATTTTGTTACTAAAATGCTTAAAAAATACAGAATTTAAAGGTCAGTTCTACTTTTTTTTGCATTTTCCAACCTCTCTTTATCCCTTAGAATGAAACAGGCTGTGTTTGCTTTTGTTGCTGTCTTTAAGACTGATATATTTAAATAGTCTCTGTTCTGGTTGGCTGCTCTGTATGGTTTAAAAAAGCAGTCCAGCCAGACTGAAGCACATTTGTAAGTTTAACAGGTGGACAGTAAATGCAAAGCAGGCGGTTTTTGCAGCTGCATTTGCAAATATGGGTTGGATGATAGTGTTTATGTACTACATTCATGTCTTTTATTAAAAAGAAACATTTGTTTTTTCCATGATATGAACGCTTTGCAGTTCACATTCTCCTCTTTCAATCAGGTGATCCAGACACAAGAGGCCTCATCCGAAGGGGCGGAGCAGACGGAGGGGGTGGACCAATCAGGGCTGCCTGGTTCTCAGCAGGTGTTTGTTGCCGTGGGCGATGGCGGGGAGTCAGCAGCTGGTCCAGGGATCGTCGCCGTCAATGTGGAGGACCTGCTGGCAGGCAGAATCACTCTGATCTGTGAGGAGAATCCATAGGGTTGAGTTTCACTCAGGGAGGTTTAGGTCATTTTTACGTATCTGATTTACAACTGATCTCCCATTCAAAATAAATCCAGACTGATGGTTTTAATTCTGGGCCTCAAGTACAGAAACAGCAAATTTACAGCCTGTTAAACACACGGAACCACAATGACTTCAACACCTTTGAACACAGAGAAAACATTCTGACAGCAAGGGAAGGCAGGTTTATCGAAAAATCTGACAATTATCTTGTAATATTGTAAGTAGTAACTGAAATTAGTAATACATTATTGTTATTATTGTGGTAATTTTTCTCATGAGAAAGCATTTTTAAACATTGACAAAACACAAGTGCGCAAAATCTTTTCAGTATGAAATAATTTCTGGGCATCATGAAAGAAGAGGATCTCAGTGATCTTGGCAATTGAAAGAACCTAATGTACATAATATCATTTCTTGTTATGGCAATAGGAATATTATTTTTGTTAGAATGTATTATTGTTATTATTACTGTCAAGTGAAATGGCCAGAACAATTCTGATGTTTTTATTCTTCCCAGTATGTTACATTCAGTAAATAAACTGCAGTTGTGTATTAAAATGTGCAGAATTGTGTGTTTGTGTACATATTAATGCTGGGCAACGATTAAACTTTTTAAATTGCAATTAATCGCATGGTTTTCTGGGATTAATTGCGTTGTTATGCGCAAAAATTCAATAATGAATTCAAAAATATTGTATTGGGCACCTTTATTTTTAAAGTACTGCTATATGAACAAAAGTGCATTGACATTTGGTTTGCAAACACTTTAAACAAATAAAGAGCTTTTTAACAGCAGTGTTTCCTTTAACACAGTAACACAGCTGCAGTTCAAATATTTCTGTAAATCTCAATTTAAACATTAATGTAATCAAAACAAATATAAACTCAAAGCTATTTGACCCTGCAGGGCATTCACGTTTTATCTAGTTTGTTATAGAAAAACAAGTTCCCCTCAGAGTCCAGAGCATGGGCGCCGGAACCCTTAAAGCTTTATTACTATCATAAACAGCCGAAACGTAGAGGATATATTATTTGCCTATTTCTTATCATTATCAGTGTTATAAACTGAATAAGCTTCAAGGTAGCATTTTTCAACAAGGCAGCATGAATCGATACACCGCTTGCAAGTAAATATTTTAAATAAACTATTTTCCGCTGATTATGCGTATTATTTGTCTATTCTTTATCATCAGTGTTATAAACTGAGTATGAACTGTATAAATTTAAAGCCTAGTCCAGGATTATGTAGTGCTGAGAATAGAGATTTTCTATTGAAAAGGAAAGGGTAGTCCAACACTAGGCTTAATCCCTGCCTGGGAAACCGACCCCAAGTTAGCATTTTTGGGCAGGGTAGTGTGAATCGATAGACTCTGCTGTCGATTTGCGCTCCGCAGCATTTTTCAACAAGGCAGCATGAATCGTCAGAACCGGCGCCGCGGTCCAAAGCCACAATAACAGGCACCTTTCCCGCAACAGCAAGTTAACATTCATAAATCTGTTTTCTTTTTTCTGAACAGGTACCAGCAGAAACGTTTGTCTTTTATCAGGGAGCAGCAGAAGCAGTCAGTATGTTCAGTAGTCCCTGTTAAAGTGAGGAGAAGCGGTCGAGTATATATAAACAAAGCATATATATGTATATATATATATATATCTATATATATATATGTGTGTGTGTGTGTGTGTGT
>JBBJLS010071998.1:0-10686 GCA_037577275.1 Bryconaethiops microstoma
CAGAGGAGGAATTTCGTGCTGTTCACACTGTGTGCTGTGGTGTGTTCTAGTATGACAGAATGGTCACTTTCACTAATCTGTTATTTTGTATTATATTAAGTTGCCAGTCTATTATAAACAACTACATTGTACTTTGGAATTATATAATAACTAACTGTAGTAATTACAGACACCCCAGCAGAACACTCACTAACAAGTAGCTACCACCCATGTTGGTGCCACTGCTATGCTGAGACTGGTCCATTTCTGAAATAATATCTGGTCAGCGGTGGTCTTCGGTAGTCCTTTCCACTGATGGATCGGGTAAGGGGTCTGATAAATTATGTAGCAGCAGGCGGGCTACAGCAGTGGCGTTAGGCCTGGGGATCCAAGGCTACAGCCAGAAAATTTTATGGCTATCCCTGGATTTATTCATGTGTCATGACATTCCAATCATTCTGGTGATTACTGACCGGTAAATCTGAATCAGCCCCACAACCCACTGCCAGCCTCCCCGCAACAAAATTATGTCTCTTTCTCTCTATCACCCCTTGCTCAACAAATTTATTACATCTCTACCACCCTTGCACCCACCCCCTGTGAAGAAAATCATTGTGTCAATAGTTGCATCCACTGGCCCTAGCAAATTTGCAAAGAAACCGGCACACATGCAGTCAGAAACGGCACCTATAACGTGGACTTACAATTCTCGGCTTGGACCTTCAGTGCTACGAAAGTGGTGTAGAAAATGTACATTATGTTGTGGAAGCTGGAATAAAATAATTAGAAGACGTGTCTATGGAGACCTAGAATAGACAAGCTCCTGTCTCACAATACGTCTTCCTTAGGGTTGGTTCCATTTACCTCTCTCAATATTCCTCTTCAAATGACAAAACACCCTCTCTTCTGCTCATCATGCGCAACACAACCCACATAGGAGAGAAGCATGTGCACGCGTCTGATGCTTGAGTCAAATCCCAACTGGGGGCGCTCATGTAGGCGATGATGTAGGAACAACTTAGCCCTCATGCTGTGCGTGCACAGCATGTTTTGTAATTGAAGTTTAAGCAATACGATGCAAACACTGAGTCAAAGTGTGGCTTATTAGACTTTCTAATAATGATGTATTGAACTGTTATGTTCTCAAGATGTTTCTTGAGGTTGGGGTGGGGGATGGAGTTGGGTTAGGAGTGGGGATGTAAAACATACGGTAGATTTGTCTAAAGGAGAGAATCAGCTGGATGTTTACGGCAAATCCCTAAAGGTCTAACCATTTCAGAAATGTTTCTTCTGTGTTATCTTCCTGTCTATACAACCCACACGTGGCAAGCACTGTGTTCAGTTTCATTTTTTACTACAGAAGCATGCATAAAACATAGTGGGTTTAGTGGGACATGATGTTTGGTTGGTTGGGCATTACACCATTGAACCCCTGATGCTATGGCCTGAGAGAACTCCTAATTTAACTAATAAAACTAAAGCAATTCTCATAGTTTAACAGTCCATTAGTTCTGCTGATACAATTAACTAATGATCTTTGTTCATGAGATCACGTGAGCATGAAGAACCCTTCTTAAAGTTAAAAGACATTTTCACATAATGCCAATAAAGTGCCATTCATCCAGACCAGGAACCGAAAAGAAACCTAAGTAGAGCAAGACTTGAGGAACTTTTGGTTATATCTGAAACGTTTAAATGTTTAATGACTACCTGTATATGCATCTTTTTCTGCCTTATACAACTCAAGCAACTCAGACACGCATTACCTCTGTAAATACGCTTCTCTTTATTGTGCTGCATATTCTCTGTCATGCTATATTTGCACAATCGTGTTTTATTGCTAACTCCTCTGCTAGAGTACTATCTGTCATGGTACTGTCCTCATTCAGACTAGTACTGTAGCTATTGTCGACTGCGCTAAATGTTGTCTTGTTTTGTTGCTCTTGTGTTTTTTCTTGCACTCTCTTTCATCCTAGCTGCACTTGTGGTGCTGTGGTGTTTCTGTTCTTGTGTTGCTCCATGGTCCTGGAGGAACGTTGTTTTGTTTCACTGTGTACTGTGCATATGGTTGAAATGACAATAAACCCACTTGACTTGACTACGGTTCCACTCAGAGGGCTGCCCTCAGATTCTGCTCGTGCCTGAAGCAGCTGGGCCGGTAAGCCCCGTATCCCCCCGCACCGAGCTCTCCATTACCATGCGCTCCGTAACGCGCTTCACTTATTCTCCTCATAACAAAAACGCAATGAACTCTCACTGTTCCACGCCCCTACCGAGAACAACCACCCTTAGTATATCACATACCCAACGTATATTCTTTTTTAAGGAAACCCTCTTTCAGACCTGCCTTTGAGCGTCCAGTCGCGTTTTTACGCGCGGAGCGTCTCCACAGACCACAGGTTTACAAAGCCTTCCTGACTGAGAGACGTGTTCTATAGGTGAACACTGAAAAGAAATCAGCTGATTGGAATTCTTACCTCGTGCACCAAAACAACGTTAAGCAGATGCAGACGCACAAAAAGTGGCACGTGAAGAGTCTTCCCCTCATCTCTGATCTCTCACACCTGCACCAAAAACAGTAGGACAAACAGTGAACCGGAGCTCGCGCCTGCTGCCCAAATACAAGTGCAATTAGTCATGCATGGCAGAGAACTGGGCTGTGCTACCTGGGAAACACGGTGGAGGAGAACACACACACACACGCGCACGCACGCACGCACACACACACACTATATTAAAATGCCCAACACTATAACAGCGCCTACTCTCTCCGGCGCGTGACCAAGTGGAATAAGCGGTCGGTCCAAGCGCGCTTCGCGCTTTTGCCGGCAAGCATTGCTTTGTCAGTCACACACACACACACACACACACACACACACACACACACATACACACACACACAGCCGGTGAAGCGCATGGGTTTTGACAGACACCCACCTGACAGTCCAGCTGTGCTTCCGTCCACTGCCCACTACGCTCAGAACCCCGAAGAACCAACAAGTTCCTCCAGCCTGATCTACACACCCGTTTAAGAAAAGAAGGAAATGTTAATTGGACGTTAATAAATTCCCATTAACGAGGCGATCCACGCGCACAGGTGGCAGTAAAGAAAAAGATTTAAAAAAAAAACATCAAACAGGACGCAGTGCCTCGTAAAGCGCACAACTGGAGCCGTCTGACAAAATCACACACACACGGCTCACTTTACATTTTTCACTCGTGGGAGAGAGAGAGAGAGGGGAAAAAAAACTACAAAGAAAAGCTGAACGGACCACTGCTGGGTCCTAAAGACAGCTCCGTTCCATAGCTGGCACACACACAGACACACAGACACACAGTTTTATTTATTTGTTTTAATGTAGTGCATAGATGTTCGGTGAAAACACTTCAATGTAAAAAAAATGTTCATCATGTCTTATAAATATGTGAATGAAAAACATTGAAGATTAGGTTTGAAAAGAAAAGAGAACAATGACTACAGTGCGTGTGAGAAAACAAATGCTGTTCGGGGACATATTGATCACTGAGGCAAAGATCTGTGTCTTAATCGCAGAACACTGAAAGAAATATTGCTCTGTCTTTAAGCGAGCTGCAATATTTCATGTTTGCCTGCCTGCCCCCCCTGAAATACGGGCCCATAAATAACCCAGCACACAATGCAAACCTGCAGGTTTAATCAAAGACGAGTGCCAGACAAGGCTCCCACTTACCAATATCAACATCCATGTGACGTTTCATGAGAGCAGATTAACAAACCTAACAATTCTAGTCTAGACGCTCCTAACTCTGCAATAACAAACCATGAGCGGAATAGCAAGCAGCTTTGTTCACAAGCGTCTACAGGCCAACCCTCGTTTTTGTTCAGCACAGAGCCAAGCCCGGGTGCGCATTTAACGCAAGACATACTCTAAATCGCTTCTGATACCTCAGCGATCAGGCCCTGATGAGTATAAAGTAATTGCGTCCCTCTCTCTGCAGCCCTGACTGTTAATATTTAAGGCAGAGAGCGCAGCCATAATGACCAGTGGCTCTGAGGAGAAAAACAGCACTGAAAATAAATACTAGAGCTTGTCAGCAATGCAAATATCAGCACCTTTCTGCACTAGACTAATCTAAAACAATGCAGTAGAAGAGTGTTACAACTGGGAGAATTTTCCTGCTGTTTTGTATTCATTTGTTTTGATGGAATTAAAAAATGCACGTCGCCTTTTAAATTGTGTAAGTTGTGTCAAACAGACCAATAGAAATGGTCTAAATTCTGATTCTAGTACCTTCTATTCAAAGTTGGGAAGGTTTTTTGCTTCCCCTGCAATTTTACCGTTAAGGAGATACAGAAGGCCTGGCTCGCAATCTGCGTTTCAGTTCCTCCCAAAGGTGTTGGATGGAGTTGAGGTCAGGGCTCTGTGCGGGTCAGTCAAGTTCTTCCACACCTTATTCATTCAAACATGTCTTTATGGAACGTGCTCTGTCCACTGGGGTACAGTTAAGCTGGAACAGAAAAGGTTCTTCCCCAAACTGTGCCCACAAAGTTGTCCAAAATTTCTTGGTATGATGAACATTAAGGTTACCCTTCATTGGCAGCAAGGGGCCTAGCCCAAACCTCGAAAAGCAGGTGTGTCCCAGTACTTTTGTCCATATAGTGTATACTTGTCAAACCTACAGATAATGGCCTGAAAGAAGAATTATTTCCTGCATGTATAAACACACATTTGTGAGCGGCCTCCACTTTTCAACACTAAAAATTACATCTCGGTTGTGTTCAGCAGTGCATACTGCCATATGAACCACAAAGCCATAAACTCCTTGTTTTGGGCGATTATGTGCAAGCGAAGCGCCAGCCGGATCTCAGGTGTTTATTTTTCACACTGATGAACATGCAATGCCACAGCAAGCCTGCAGAGTCACACATTCCTAGGAAGTACAGTTCTCAGTCAGCTGGAGTTTACTGTTTCTCTCAGCCTGTCTGTAACGGCCCTGTAAGTGGCTCTTTTGGGCAAAGATTGGGTGCAATTACAGTCTTAAAAATAACACTTCCTAAATGGTTATCGGCCTGAATGTACAGTTCTACCTGTACCTTAAACTGGCAACTGGAGTAGGATCTACTAGCTTGAAAAAGGTTCCTCTCATGCACACTCCATTTACAAAAAACGATCATATGAGAAAATGAGGAAGAACCTATTTTGGCCCCTTTATTTGTAAGAGTTAAGCATGTGTCACTAAGCAGAGTGAGGGAAGGCCCAAAGTGATGGCAGCATGGTGGCTTTTAGATGCACTGACTGCTGCTTAGTGTGCACATGTATTTGTCATCATAATGAGCAAACACTGCTAAGGAACATGCCTCATTTCAACAGTGGCAGTGAATATATAGAGCAGAATGACAGCGTGTTATCTGTCAAGCACGTCAGCCTAACCACCACAACTAACATCCACATTAGCCCGGCTAACACAAGGACCTTCCATTATCATGGAGGTTTCCATACATTACTTCACACAAGAGTAATGGTTAGCATTCCAGCTCCTCTGTCTGAGAGGCAGGAGATGCCGTTTAAAACTAGCCAGGCTAAGAGTGATGGAATTCAGCACACAGAGGGCAGTAGATGCAGGAGTGGAGTGCAAACAGTCAAAACACCCAGGTGGATCTTTTTTGCACCTTCTGACTCACAGCTGCAGAAGAAAAGAAACACTTAACGACTGCCAAAGCTGTGCTCCTTGAGGTGGGATTGTCCATCTGAAACCATGAGTATTACCTTCTGAGAACTGTAAGAGCCTTGCTCTGGAATCACTGCTTGTTTTCAGTGAATGTTTACTGGCACAGTTTTCAAGCCACTGGTACGAAACCACAACAACATCACTATAGCAGTGTGAACGTGTGCTGCATAAGATCGCCAACTTTTTTTTTGGCTGTTAACAACGCATGAACAGAAAAAAACTGTTTGAAATGAGAGGGGAAACGCTCATTTAAATGACTAGGTTGACAAAACAGCAAATTCGCACGATTTTCCACTTACTTCAGATGTCTCTAATCAGCCAAGACAGGTTTGACATCCACATTTTGTTTCTTTGGTTTTGAATTGTAGCTACAAAGACCAGTGTAGTCGACAAACATAGACTTATTAAGGCGGTGCAGACTTCTTGACTGAGCTATAAAAATGAACAAAACTTCACTGTTGAGGATAGCAATATCAAATAACACAAGGGCTGGAAAGGACTGATTTCGGATCAGATGTTTCTATAGATTTTCTACATCTTACAATAAGTCATACTGTATCTTACATTATCACATCATGAGGTCTGTGGCACCTTAGCGAAGAGCTGAATACAGTTTGAGCAGGTTGAGAGGAGAGTCAGGGATGTGATACCAGAAAACATTTGGAGGACTATTGACCTCTAGTGTTTGCTAGCGACATTAACCTCATAGTTAAAGCGTAAAGTAAAGTGACAACAGTGTGAACTTCTTTCTCTGCATTTAACCAATTCATCAAGTGAAGCAGTGGGCTGCCACCAATAAGGGGTCCCCCGGAGAGCAGTGTGTGGGGACAGTACCTTGCTCAAGGGTACCTCAGTGACGTCACTAGCCGTCCAGGGATTTGAACTCACAACCTTTTCGAACTCCCCAACCACTAGGCCACCAGCTGCCCCGAAGAAGTGCCATTATTCCTTCATGAACAATTTAAGACCCATTTAAACCTAAAGAGTCAGAGGAAATCATCTGAGACATTAGACAACAGTTTTGTACAAACTGCGGATCAGCTGAAGTTTATTGATTGATTGATTGATTGATTGATTGATTGATTGATCGGAGCTGCATTTGAACCTTTAATTTCAGGCGTTAATGGACACCTGCCGTTTGAGACGTCAAATGGAATTTCAAGAGTAAAAATAATTTCCTCCTTCATTTTTTTTCTGAAATGCACATTTTTGTATCTGAATTGTTCACAAACCATAGCTGAAATCCCAGCGCTTGAGAGAAAAGTGTAATAAAAACAGGCTCTCTTCATCAGCTGAAGGAAGCGTGTGTTGCTCCTCAGCACGAAGAGAGTATGTGGGTGTGGAGACATCTTCCCAGAAATCTGAGATCGTTTTCCCGGCAGTCGCAATTTTGATCTGTCTCTAATTGGGTTTTCTGCTCATACCCCTCTCCGCATTACCTTTGCCCAAGGAAAGCAGCATATGTGATACAGATCAGATAAACAGGGCCGCCATCATGGATATCTGACCTGGCTTTTATCACACTTCTTCCTGCAGCTCTTTGTGAAGTCGTATGCAAAGCAGACTGAAAGGATATGCAATGCACTGATAGGCAAGTGCATTATGGAGGCATATGCTACCACAATATGAAATAGGAAACCAATGACAGTAATAAAGTACAAAGTGTTACCATACAATTATTGGCATAGTTATTTAACACTATATTGATTTTGCATAAGGCTTATGTAAAAGAACGTAAGCTCGTAAGCCACTTGAACTTAACGAAATAAAATTGTGAGCCATGCTTCTTCATATAAACTTGGTATAATTCTGGACTGATTCTATTGGGTCCATTAGTCATGAAATAGTCACACAATACAAAGAGGAATTGGTATGTTAAAATGATTCATTAAATAATGGTGTTCTGACAGGGTTTAACGGCAGGTATTTTTTTCTTCCAAATAATTGATATCCATGACATCCATCTGTCTTGAGAGAGAGGCATTTGTCTTTTGTCCGCTGAAGTGGCATACTCGCGGCACACAGTGAGATCAATTGTAACGTATCTTTCAATCACCTTCTGGGGATGCAGCTCATCTCTTTAATCAATGAATCAATCCCTGGAAGAGCTACATTCCTGCAACACTCATTGAATTTGATCTCATCAGACAGATTAGATGTCCAGTGATGCACAAAAGTGAATGTCAGCAATAGCTATATAACAGTACAGTACAATATGAAAACTTATATGGACAAATTATTTAAAAAAAATACAGCTCTGGAAAAAAATAAGACAGCACTGCAGTTTATTTTGAAATCAGCATCTCTATGAGTATGACAACCATTCCATGCCGGTGTCTGTTGAATTCCTACACAAGCACCTCATTTTGCTTTATGAGGTACTGGTTACTGATCACCTGAATCAAATCTTATTTAATGAGGAAAAGTCTAAAAAAAAACTGCTCTACTCCTCTTGCAATGAGACCAGTTGGATGGCAAAACACTACTAGAAGTACGTCAAAGGTTATTATTGCCATTTTGTTTAAGAGTGAACAAGAGATTTGTTTTATTTGAATTATTCACGTTGTGTAAACACTGCACCATTTCCTTTAAAATTACGCTTCAAAGAACAATTTTTTTTTTTGGGGAATTAGGAGAAATATTGTTTTTGCAGTGGTCTCTTATTTTTTTCTGGCGATATATATCACTACAGGGCAGTATGTTCTAGTCTGTTATGCTTCCACCTTTGTCAAACAGTGGAAAGTCTCCTACAGTGACCAAGCTGTACAAGACCAAGGCCTGCAGTGTTTGGTCCAGTAAGCTTCAACTATTAAGGAATCTAAACAATTACCACCCACCTCGATCAGAAAGACTCATGTGATGTCACGGTATGACCACGCCCATTTTCCCATTACTTCATCAAAGCTGATACTGATCAAAGCTAATACTGACACATCACAAATTCTCTCTCTTATATACTTTAAAGGTAATTCATTTGGTTTTACTTAACACCTGACCTTACACACCTGACTTTAGCTTTTCATTGTTTTTCACAACCGATATTCACTTATATTTCAATTTAATTCTGCACCATCACTCTTACGCTGAGACACAGCAAAAGACAGTTATGAATATAAAAATGGCTGCAGGAAGATAAAAGGTCATGTGACTGAGACAGATAAATGGTCGTAACATCGAATCTGGTAGCAGGTGTGGCAAATGTTTAGAAATGATGGAATCACAACACTTAGTGGATGTGCATCCAGCTGTTCTACTTCATAGCAAATGAACAAATCACAGGTACGACACAAAACAATTTATAAACACCCGAACATTCTGGATTTGTGAAACATATCTCCAACAAATTAAATTATTTTAATTAATGCTATATTTTCTTCCATTTCAAGTGGCACTCAATGTGGAGTAAATTGTGGAATCACCTCTGATTTGCATTTCTAAAACAAACACTGGCACAAGTCTAAAATGTGAATTATTCTGCGGTTAAAAGAGAGTGCTTGTAGTCCTTAACCAGCTGTTGAACTATTTTAAAAGAAACAAAGACCCAACAAGAGAGTTGCCACCTGAAACAATGTAAAAAAAAAAAAGTTAGGGCTGGGTAAGTTAACGTGTTGTTATCACGCTAACACATTTGATCTTGCATTAACACAAATAACATTACACAAGGAAAACATACGGGAAGACCACAGAAGATTTGGAACAGTCGGGATAAAAAAACTCACAGCAATACGCCTTGAAAATAAAAAATACACAACAAAACAAATGGACAGGAACATGAGTGAAAACTGTAAGAAATGGGTTGAATGAAATTTTTACACACAGAAAAGCCAAACACAAACCTTCACTAAGATCTAAACAGAATACAAAAGCGTCACAGTGGGCCAAGGACAAGCAATCATGGAGTGTGAATGACTGATTTAAAATGATACTCAGTGATCACAAAATCATTCATTTGAATAATGCATTTTCTTGAGGAAAGATAAAAATGTTTTCTTCAGAAAAGACATATCAACTCAATGACATGGCCGGCAAAATGTCTGGATCCGAGCAAAACATCTCAATCACATTGAAGATTGAAGCTGATCTGTCAACTGCTGTTTGAGAAAGTTGGAACCAGCTTGATGGAAAATATTGTTTTTAATGAAGTCCATGCCTCAAACAATTTTGGCCTGAAGAGGAGCAACAAAGTACTTATTGCATTACTTATTCTCTATTTATTTCCTCCATATTGAGTGATACCATATTTATGTCCTCTACTTGATCTAGAAAAATAGGCCATTGTTTAAAATGATTTAATTTCATTTGTTGGAGGGATATTCACATGGGCAGAATGTTCAGCAATTAGCAAAAGCTGTTTTGTGTCATATCAATGATTTGTTTATATGCGCGCGCGCACACACACACACACACACACACACACACACTTCAGACATTATGCCACATAGGACCCCAGATGTTATCCCAGAGCAGTGAATGAGAGCAGCTATAATAATTGAGGCCTGCAGGAATTGTGGCACATGTTATCTACAGTACCATCAGCCATCAGTGTAATAAAAGAAAAACTTGGGATCTGACATTTAAGCAGTTCTTCACAGCGTAAATGTCTACATAACAAGCAAGTGGTGCTGGAATATTTGTGAACTTGTGAACTTTGTGTTTTTTTGTATATTTCAGCATAAACATATATTATCTATATCATTATAGAGTCAAAAATATTATACTTGGCCTTTTATGTATTCAGTGAGTGGCAAAAGAATGGGAACCTATGTTTTTAATGTGACCCCCCTGCAACTAATGTCTCTAGTACTTCTGTTCAACACTCGCTCACTCACGCACTCATTCACTCACACACCCCCTCATCACTGCACCATAGTCCACATGCCATAGATGTTCTAATTACCAGGTACTCTTGTGCAATTAGACTTTTATATTTATTTATAGTCTGCAATATTACTTACCATTTCAATATTTATTTAATTCAACTCAGAATACTACCTCCTG
>JBBJLS010071999.1:0-10686 GCA_037577275.1 Bryconaethiops microstoma
AATAGAGCATAATACAAAGAAGATCTTAATAGAGCATAATACAAAGAAGATCTTAATAAGGCAATTTTAACCTAACACATACTTAAGCTGAAAAGCTTTTTCACTCGTTTTGGAACACCAGAGCAGCTAAGGACAGATACCGGCCCTCAATTCACAGCTGAACCAACTAGGGAGAGCCCTGCCAGGTTGTTGATGGGTCGAGAGATCCGAACGACAATCCCAGTCCTGAAAGAGAGCTTGAAGCCAATGTGGCCTAACCTGGAAATGGTTAAAACCAACGATGCCAAAGCAAAGCAGTGCTATGAAAAGTACTACAACCGCAAGCACTCTAGCAAACCCCTCCCACCACTTACCAGCGCTGATAAAGTCACAGTAAAGACTGATGGGGAAAAGGCCTGGGCAATCATTGTGACTGTGCAACAGCTGGAGGTTATGCCACTCTCCTTTACGCTAGAGACTGAGTGAGGTGCCACACCTAGGAGGAACCGGCGCCACATCCAACTGGCGAACCAGGAGCTGTCCTCACCTCCAAAGATAGTCGGAGATGTTTCAGCTGCTGACGTTCAATAAAAGCCTGTTTTGCATCGTTCACGTAAACGCCTTATTACTTTTTGTCTGGTATGGAATTGTGCATGCATAGCTCAAAGTAAAATTTAATATACATATTTTTGTATATTATGTTTTGAACCTGTTGACAGCATTCTTGAATTTAAAAAAGCTGTGTAGGTGGCCTATTAAAAGCAGACATCTTCAACCTCTGTTGCTCCGCAAGTTGCTGGCTCCACGGTTGAGCCCAGCACCACTGCTACTGACACGGAGCACTACATTCTCACTCCATTCCATCAATCCACACTCCCAAATATTCTCCCAAAACACTTTTTCATTTTAAACTCATCTTAATACATCACCCTTTGGTATGGATTTTTTTCTCCCTTAATAATTAAATCCTTCACTTAAACGCATTTTGTGTTTACTTGTATTGTCTTTGACTAATATTTAAATTTGTTTGATAATCTGACACATTTAAGTGTGACAAACATGGAAAAAATGAGAAATCAGACCACTGTATATCAGTAGCCAACTTTTGCCAAGAAATGCATAAAGGTCCCTAATACCCCTTCAGAGCATAATTTGCAGGTTGGAGATAAGGAACTATTCATGTAAAATCACTTTAAAGGAGTCAAATAAATTCTATGAGCCAGCTTCCAATGTATCATCTGATGATTAGGATTTCTGGATGACTGAGACTAGTACTAGTAGGAAAAATATCATGTACATCATGTCCCAAATTGTTGGACCAAACTGCAACTACACCCAAGGGTTTATAAGAGGAATAAAGAAGGAAAGTATACATTTTGAAGGCACTGCAAGAACTAATTTGAACTAACTTACAGAGTGGATGTAGAGGAGGCTTTGCATCCAAAGGGACTCCATAAGCACGGAAATCCGAAGATACATAAAAAATGAAGTACCAGATACAATGTATTGAGCCTTAATATCCTGAAATCTTTTTAAACCTTTATCACTGAAAATATTATCAAAAATATCTGTGACCAATGAGAATATTGAAATTGAACATTTCCATTCAGAAACTTGTAATTATTAAAAAGTGGGAAATAAAAATGCCATTTAATCAAGCAACCAGACTGTCTTTCCACAGACCTCCAAATGGACATCAGATGGGTTATTATAGGAGCTAACTGGAGACCGCATTGCCTAATGGGAAAGCCACAAAAAACAAATCATTTAGATTGTGCAACAATCGATTCTTCAATAGCCCTCCATGACACTCTAGCATCTGGATTGAACCAGGTAGATAGAGAGTGTAGGACAAATGATGGAGCATATAGCTTAAAACTAGGGAAGGAAAGCCTTCTGTCCACCTTGCTGTGCTGAACAGTGGAGAGACTTATCTGAGAACGTTTCCCGTTCCGAGTATATTTGGTAAGCACACAGTGAAGTTATCCAAGCATATGAAGAGGTAGGTAAATTTGCTTTGAAGAGAAGGATAGATGTCTATGCCTAGATATTTAAAGGAGCTGACAACAGGTGCCACGCTAGGAAGCAACAGAGGATCAGGATTAAAGTTTAGTGGGAGAAAACAGGACTTGCTCCAATGTATCTTATAGCCTGAGAGAAAACTGAAATTGTCAAACAACCCCATAATGTGTGGAATCGACAGAGCAGGCTTATCTATAAATAATAAAATATGGTTGGCATACAAAGAAACGTAGTGAGAAGTGCTTCTGATAGTGATGGGCAAAATAAGTTTTGATTGTCGAATAGCCTGAGCCAAGGGTGACAAAGCAAATAATAAAGGAGAGAGCAGGCAGCCCTGCAGGGTACCTCTCTGTAAGGAAAAAGACTGAGAGCATACACGCCCTGTATGAACCACTGCCCTTGGGTTAGAGTATAAGACTTTGATATTAATAAATCTAGATGCCAAACCCATATGTTCCAGCACTGACTACAGGTAATTGAATTCAAGGTGGTCAAACTCTTTCATGGTGTTTAAAGAAAACACACCGCTGGGAGAGTTTGGTTGGTCGGCATAATAGATTATGTGTAACAAATGACACAGAAAAAACCTCTAATCATCGTGACAGAACCTTGGCACATAGTTTAAAGTGTGCTCCAAGCAAGAAAAGTGGACGATAACTAGAGCATGAGGCAGGATCTTTGTTTTTTTTTTTAAAAGAAGAGAAATAAGAGCTGTGTTAATATCCTGTCTAAAGGTGTCATGCACACAGGTCATGTGATGCTCAAAGGCAACTAGAAATGAGTGTGTCACATGATATATAAGCCCAGGTAAGGCAGGTAGCCATTACTCAGTCATTGAGTCTACACCCTCAACTCCTCAGTCTACTAGACCTTTGAACCATGAGTACTCTGGTCCAGCCAGACCTTTGTCTGTGTGTGAGAACGCGGATTCCAGTGGCAAAGTTACATGGTTTACCAACTCTCTTGCGTTACTCTGCACTTGGGTTCTTCCACCACACTACACTGGTGTAGCGACTACCCACACATCTGTGACAAACGGACACTTTTTTGATTTAATAATTCATCACATCTAGAATAAGAGGGCCTAGTTCAGTCCAGAAAATAGAGTAAAATTCCACAGGAATTCCATCCAAACCTGGTGATTTCCATTTCTTCAGACAGATGAAGATTTTATGGCTGTGATATTCACAAATTTCTGACTGTTACGCAACTGTAGAGCCAACAGATGACTAGATCTGCTTCCATGAAAGTAATAAAATTGCCTAGTTCTCTGAATCAGAAACTCTGCTTTAGCCTTTAATAGCTGTTTGTTTCGGACTTTACAACACTGATTCTAGTGGCTGTCTGAGCAGAATAGGACAGTTGATTTGATCTCTCTAAAGCAGTCAGCTGAGTTTCAAGATTAGAGATTTTCTTTGCACATAACTTCTGAAGGTATGAGTTGTATGAGATAGAAAAATTACGAATAAAGCCTTGACTGCGTCCCAAAGAATACGGGGATCGTCAACTGAAATTTATTAATTTCAATAAACTCTAAAAACTTTGTTTTGCATTAGATATTCAAATTTTCCTCACACAGTAAAGATGGGTTAAATCACAAAGGAGGTGCTCTGAGCAATTGGCTGGCAAGCAAAAGCTTTGAAACATTGATCAGCTTTAAAACTATGATCAGAGATGGATATTGGACAGATTTATGAATTAAATATTGATAAAGACAGGCTGCCAGAAGTACAAAATAAAGTCAATGAGAGTAGGACTTATGCCTTTATGAAAAAAAGTATACATTCTAGCAGAAGGATTAATCAGGCGCCATGAATCTATTAATAAAAGGGAAAACATATAATGACTGGGATTGTCAGAAGAAAGTGGCTGAGAATGGGTTTTGCTGTCCCCTGATCTATCTAGATCAAGGGACATAACAGCATTCATATCTATTTTGTAGTCTGACAAACTGAGAAGATAATTAGTTAGTATGGAGAATAAATTACTGTCATAGGTTGAAGGAGCATATACAGCAGTAAAGGCCAACTTCCTATTTTCAACTAAAACCTGAATACATTTACATCTACAGCATTTAGCTGATGCTCTTATGCAGATCGACATACAACAGTGCTCAAGTAGTCTGCATCTGTTCTTCAAACCTGGTTCAAACAACGTCAACTGTTCAACCAAGTTACTGCTAGATAAGTACACCTAAACAACTCCTGTCAAAGAAAATTCAGAGGTTAAGGCAAAAGTAAGGAAGGCATGGAGATAAGAGTAAGTTTTTTTTCTGAGTGAAAATGGGGAAGGAAAAATAAATAAGCATCTTCACAGAAGGATCCAGGTCGCTGCTTGTGCGCTCAACCAGCTAGCTTGCAGTGCAGTTGCAGTATATTTTGTTGATTTTGTGCCTCGTTTTTGTTTTTTTCTGCGGACGTGTGTTGTTGCATAAGTCCGCCTACATTTTCTGTTTATTGTTCTTAGTGGTTTTAGTGTTCAACTACTTTTCTCCACACTTTAATTTGGTGGGGACATCTCGTCAGCTTCACCATTGTTTGTTTACACTGCTGGCTCACTGTTACTAAGGACGGATTACTCCAAGTTGCCCCAGAGTTTACATAGAATACAGCATGGATACTCTTGGACGCTTCTGGGTGGTTTACCCTGCTGCTATGGCTCTCTGGGGAGTTTATTTTAGCTAGCATCAGTGAAATGGATCTTCCTGACGGGCAGCGAGTCACATATACCAGAGACTTTTTGCTAAAACTCGGACTTCACTCCCAAAACACCGTTACCACAGACACAATATCCCAGGAATTACTTTGGGACCAACAGACACACAAGGAAAAGAACGTGAGGAGGAAAGGGAAGAAAACATGTGGAATTAGAGCCAGACTTAAGATGGATAATTGTAAACATTGCGTGCTTCCTTCCGTCATCTTGGTTAATGTGCGCTCTTTGCGCGACAAAACAGATGAGCTGCAAGCCAATGTGACCTACCTGCGTGAATAGAGAACTACTTCAATTCTTGCATTCACTGAAACATGGCTAAATAAGAATGACAGTGATGATATGTCACACATTGACGGCTTAGTTCCTCCCCTGAGACTTGACCAAGACACTGAGCTCACCACTGTGCAGTAAAAACATTAAACTTCTGGCAGTCTCCCTCTGCCCTTTTTACCTTCCCAGAGAGTTCCCTCAGCTAATTGTCTACATCCACCCCAGAGCAAATACAACAGCAGCCACAGAACACATAAAAAAAAAACCCTGGACAATCTGGAACTCAACTCCCCTGACTCTCCCAAATTCATTCTGGGAGACTTTAACCACTGCTCCCCTGACAAGTGCCTTAAAGGTTATCAGCACCAGCCGCCAGGGGAAGATGCTGGATAAGTGCTATAGATCAGTTCACGGTCCAAACAAATCCATTACCCACCCCCCGCTTGGCTCTGCTGATCACCATTCCATCCTGCTAGCACCAGCCAATGCCCTGGTCATAAAGAGGACAGAGAGGGTTGTCAAAAATATCCAGCAGTGGACCAGCAACAGCATTGCAACCACAGACTGGGACAACCTTCTTTCCACCTCCAGCAACATCAATGAGCAGGTGGACACAGTGGCCTCATACATCACCTTCTGTTTGGACGGTATCGTCCCCACCAAGAAGATGATAATCAAACAATAAGCCCTGGATTACGACAGAACTAAAAGAAGTCATAAATAAAAAGAAGAAGACATTCTTCACCAGCACGGAGTCTACAAAGAAGGAGGTAAACAGGGAGGTTAAGCGCACCATAAAGAATGCCAAGCTGAGTTACAAAAACAAGATGGAAGAGAAATTCATCCAGCAGCCCTCCCCAACAACCTCAACTCCTTCTTCACCAGGTTCGAGACTGACAACACCTCCTGTCTCAAAGACTTTCCTTCAATACGGAGGAGATGGTGAGAGCCCTCAAAAGGACCAAGGTGAGCACAGCACCCGGCCCAGACAACATCAGTGGCTGCATTCTTCAGTGCAGTGCAGAGCAGTTGGGAGGCATGTTTCAGTGCCTCTCCAGTTTGCATACCGGGCAGGCAGGGGGGTTCATCATGGACAAGGTACACAAGCATCTGGAACTCCCCAACACCTCAGCTAGACTCCTGTTTGCAGATTTTTCATCTGCATTCAACACTTTACAACCACACATCCTGGCAGAGAAACTATCCACCCAATTCCACCTGGTTGACCAGCTCATTCTGTGGATCATCAATTTTATGACCAAGAGGACACAGAGTGTGCTAGTCAACAACACCTTCTCTGACCTCTCCATCACCTTCACTGTCTTCCCTCAAGGCTGTCTCCTGTCACGTCTTCTGTTCATCCTGTACACCGATGACTGCAGGTCCACCCACCCAGATTGTCATCTAGTGAAGTACGTGGATGACATAGTCCCCCTGTCTCTGCTCTCTGACTCCTCACATCACTCCTCACACTTCAGGGGTGATTTTGAGCCAGGGGTGATTTTGAGCAGTGGTGTGACAATGCCTCCTTGGAGCTAAACGTGGAGAAGACTAAGGACATGGTGGTGACCTTCTCTTGTAAAAAGAGGCAATATCTCCTAAGGAAGCTCAACAGCTTTGGGGTCAACAAGAACATGCTCAGGACTTTTTACTACTCCTACACTGAGAGTGTCCTCTGTTTTTCCATCACCTGCTGGTATCACTCCGTCAGCCTGCATTACAGGACCCGCCTGCAAAACAAAGTGAAAGTCTGCTCTATCATCGGAGTCGGGGTCAGAGCGCTTTCATTCTTGTGTGAGCAGCAAACTCTAAGAACAGCATGCAGGATTCTACCGGACCCCTCCCATGCTCTGTTCCCGGAATTTGAGTGGTTTTCCTCAGGACGACGGCTCAACTGTTCCGGCTGCAGGACACAGAGGAAAAGATTCTCTTTTGTTCCCAGGGCGTTCACCTCCTCAATTCATAGACTTCTCTTCCCCCCTGCCTCCCTGCACTGGAACCTGTCATTCATTCTGTACTTGACCTCCCCAAGCCCACTAACAATCCCTCCCTTTTACATATTTATTCAGTTCTTATCTACCTGATTGACTGCAATTTTGCACAGCCTTTTCTACACACTGTAAACACTGATGCACTTTGTCTTTGTGTCCTTGTTCAACTGCCCTGTGTGCTTTTAATTTCACACTTGGGGACAAATAAAGTTCTTTTAATTGAATTCAATTGAATCTTCTTTCGGCTGCTCTCAGTTCCCTTCGGTTACTTTGCAGGACCTCAGACAAACATGGAGCCAGAGGAGAGACACGCTTTGATCTGGAAGACAAGGGGCAGAGTTAATTAAATGAGCTGTGAAGAGATGAGAGAAGGTCACGGGTAGTAGATACAACAGAAGATGGACTGGGGTTAGTAGAGTTTGGGAAGAGGATAGAATAGAGAAGGAGAGAAAGGACATAGATAAAGAGGAGTAATTTCTGCAGGTAGTCATAGGTGCTATGTGTGGGTTGAGGAAGTCTGAAGAGGGGATTTGAAAGACAGAAGATGATGGTCAGAACCATGTAGAGGAGTAGACAATATGTTGAACATAGGAAGTGATCTTAGGAAGATACTAAGAATATGAGTATGAGCTATCCTACCATTTTGCACCATTACCTTGATCCAGTATATTAATGTATAGATTTCTCCCAATTAAAATAATAACACCTTTAGTTTTGAAGGAGGAGAGTCCAGTGAGGGCCACCAGGTGTACGGCCTTGGAGAACTGGTCAACAATAGTAAGGATGGTTGTTTTACCTTCTGACTCCAGTAGGCTGGTAACAAAATCCAGCAGATGGTTGATTGGTGGTTTTGGCCCTGGCACACACCCCACACGCCTGGACAAAGCTCTTAGTATCTTCAGCCATACTTGGCCACCAGAAGGCCCTTTGGAGCAAAGTGAGAGTCCGTTGGTACCCAGACCTGCAACAGCTGAAGAGTGACTCCACTGGAGAGCTTCAGTGCGAAGACTGGTTGGTACATAGAGACGTCCAAGTGGGGTGCCTACTGGAGGAGGTTCCAAGGTGTGTCCCTGCCAAACCCAATCTTCTAACTCCCACTGGAGAGGAGAAATGATGAGATGAGGTGGCAGGACAGGCGCGGGATCCGTCCGGGGGCTCTCAGCTTCATATTGGCGAGATAGGTCATCAGCCTTGTTGTTCTTCAACCCGGGACAGTATGACAGATGGAAGTTAAACTGTTCAAAGAACAGGGCCCACCGCGCCTGCCTGGGGTTGAGCTGTCTGGTCTGTTGAATGGAGATAAGGTTCTGATGGTCTGTCCAGACCGTAAATGGGTCACCGCCGCCCTGGAGCCAATGATGCCATTCTTCCAGTGCCCACTTGATGGCCAGCAGCTCGTGGTCCCCTACCCCGTATCGCTGCTGAGTGGAAAGGTAAAACCGTCTTGGAGTCAGAAGGTAAAATAACCATGGATACAGTTTCTGGTCTGGACCTCATTGGGACAGGACGGCTCTTATGCCCACATTGGAGGTGTCTAATTCCACCACGAATGGCTTGGAGGGGTCCGGATGATTTAATATGGGAGCTGTAGTGAACAGATGGCAGAGATGGTGAAGTGTGAAGTGGTTCTTGGATGGCTTGATGAGAGCAGTGAGAGGCGCCGCAACTGAACTGATAGACAATTGCAAACCCCAAGAACCCCTGAAGCTGTTTAAGCATCTTGGGTAGGGGCCAATTATGCACAGCATCCAACTTTTGGGGATCCATGGCCACACCCTTATCAGTGATGACAAACCCCGGGAATGTGGTGAAGCACTTATGGAAAGCACACTTCTCCAACTTACAGAACAGTTGGTGGGCAAGCAACCTCTTTAGGACTGCCTTCACATGCTGAGTGTGCTCCTCGATGATCTTGGAGTAGATGAGGATATCGTTGAGGTAAGCAAACACCGTGTCCCAACATGTCCCGGAGAACGTTGTTTATGAGATGCTGAAACACAGCCGGACTAACGGCATTACCAGGGTTTCATAGTGGCCAGTGGGAGTTATAAACACCGTCTTCCATTCGTCGAGGTTTTAAGTGTCCCTAAGGTCCAATTTGGTAACAATGGAAGCACCAGAGAGGGCGTCAGTGGAAGAGGGTGTCATTTCTTGATAGTAATCTGGTTCAGGCTTCTGTTCTTGAGCACAGAGAGAATACAAGCGACTGTGCGGAGGTACCGAGCTGGGCTGGAGGTCGATGTTTAAATCGTAGGGCCGGTGAGTAGGCAATTTTATGGCCCTAAAAACTGGGTTCACAGCTGGGTTCACAGCTGAATACCTCAGCCAGGTCACGGTTGAGGTCGGAGGCTCCAGACTCCCCAAAACATGTCTCAGCCGAGGCGCGGAGACAGAGCTCCTGACAGGTCGGGCCCCACTGAAGGATCCTTTATTGTTGCCAGGAGATGAGGGGATCGTGTCGGAGGGGCTAGGGGTGACCAAGGATGATAGGTGGCAAGGTTAGTGAGGTGACGAGAAACTGAAGTTCTTTGTGGTGCTGTTCAATGATAAGGGAGAAGGGAGAGTGTTGAGGTCCGGTGGGTAATAGGACTGGAGGCTAGGGGCCGACTGTCAACGGCAGTGATAGTAACTGGCTGAGATAATGGCTCGAGTCTCACACCCAACTGGGCAGCACAAGCCTGGTCGATAAAGAGTCAACAAAGACGGACGTCACGAGCCGTTGGTGGCCCAATTGGATGTGAGCCTGAATGGTTAGGTGGGAAACGGTCGGTATAATGGTGGAGGTATTATTACAGCCAGGCAAGTTCCTCCCCCTATTCCCCTGGTTCTTTCCCATGTGGAGAGGGCGGACAGTTCAATGGTGGCCAGGCAGCAGTTAGGGAGGTGCGCCCTATGTGCATTGGTTCCCTAGCTCCAGAGTGGTCCATTGACTGGAGTGAAAAGCTGACTGGTTCCAGAGAAGTGATGATATTTGGCCAAGGATTCGCCGGCAGCAGGGTACGAGGGACAGGCTTGGCGCGAGAGCTCATTCTTAAATTGATTCGAAGGCAGAGCTGAATAATTCCCTCAAGGTTAGGTGGAAACTCTCATTCGGCAAGCTGGTTCTTTAGGACTAGCTAGCCCCTCATAAAAGGCCTTTCGGAGAGCTGAGTCACTCCACGTGGTCTGCACAGCCAGGGTACGAAACTTGGAGGCATAGCGACTCACCGAATGGTCTCCCTGCCGCAGATGGTACAGGTGAGAGTCAGTCTTCACTTCACTGTCTTGGTGTTGGAAAGTAATCCTGTTTTGGGTGGTGAATTCCGGATAGGAGTAGGCAACATCACTATCGGACCTCAAGATCGCTGTGGCCCACTCCGACTGCCCAGTGAGGAGGGATACGAGAAGTGCAATCCGGCTATGGTCGGTACGGTAACAGGTTGGCTGAAACTCACAAACAAGGTTGAGGTAAGTTAAAAAGACCTCACACTTCCCGTCTACACCATTCCATTTATCAGGCAGAGAAATCTTGGGCTCTTAAGTGGATCCGATAACTGCTGATGGAGGCTGTGTCTTGGCAACTAGCTCCTGAGAAGGCTGCTCCAGAGTTGTGAGCTGCTGACAGAGCTCAACAACCTCCTGCTATTCAATTCAATTCAATTTTATTTATATAGTGCTTTTTACAACCAGGTTGTCACAAAGCAGCTTTACAAAGACCAGGTCCGAGCCC
>JBBJLS010072000.1:0-10686 GCA_037577275.1 Bryconaethiops microstoma
CTCTCTCTCTCTCTCTCTCTCTCTCTCTCTCTCTCTCTCTCTCTCTCTCTCTCTCTCTCTCTCTCTCTCTCTCAAATAACATAGGCATTTATTAATATATATGCATAGTGAAGGGCTTGTTCATATAAACGGTGAGAATTTTCTCAAGGTCTACAGTGCTGTAAAGTATCTGGAAGTATTGTTATTGGAGTGATTATGCAGACTTTTTGAGAGCATTAACTGTGTATTGAACTTTGTAGTAGGGATGAGACATGATTTTCGAATAGTCAGATATTCGATATACGTTCGAATATCGAATAGTTATTTCGAATAAAAATATCTCACTTAAGGGACTCCGAAAAAAACACGGAACAGAAATTAGAACGTTTCCTCACCAGTACTTCATGTAACGCATTAACTCAGCCTGAGGGTGTCGCTAACAGTAAAGCTCCCTACAGGCACGGGAGACTAGGTCTAGTAGCCCATAGGCTACTCCAGAAGGAGAAAACTGAATTTTACCATGCGGCGTGAACATTTTTCGAATATTTTTCGAATAGTTTTCATCGATTTTCGAATAGTGTTTTTGCCAAAAAGTCACATCCCTACTTTGTAGCTGGCCACTATGTGTAATGTAGTCTGTGAGTATGCTTACCTAGTGTCGTGTGACCATGTGTCACAAAGTGGAAGTACGGTAGCACTATTTCATTTGTCTGTGTGGATGTTGCATTGGCTTTGTTTGTTTTTGTGTGTATCTGTCTATTGGTTGCAAATCTCCCAGGTCAGCACAGTTTTGTTTTGCCTGGAGCGGCAAAATGGCACGCTCCAGCCCTGGACATTTTATATGTATCATATGACCACTGTGACTGAAACATCACTGTAAGTTCTGCAGTGGCGTGTGGGTGTGTGTTGCTCATTGATGCTTAGTGGTCATTCGGGCGGAGATGGATAGTACAGTCAGAGGAGTTTCCCCGGTCTCAGCTGCGTGTGTGGGATTCGTACTCCAGCCCTCATCAGTCATCTCCACATGCACTCTCACACACTGAGTTGCTGACCAGCGCCTAACAGCAAGCGTTGTGTAATGTTTGCTTGAGTGAGCAAATTCGTAACTTTTTTTCTTATCTGAGCGTGTACTGACATGTGAATCATCATAACTCCTGAATGCTTGTCTTGGAAATAAAAATAGTTTTAACTTTCTAATATTTTAAAATTTCTATATTGTGATGTGAACGAAATTTCCAGTCTGGTTTCGTATAGAATGCACCTTTGTAGAGAAACTTAACACAAAATTTTGACAATTGTGTTGATGTCCGAAGCATTTAATACCACTAAAAGCTGCCTCATATAAAGTTATTCCACAAAAGTATGTTACCTGATGAATCTTGTTTCATTTTCTGACATTGTTTTGGTTTGAAATTCATTTTTTAAAATGCATGCAGACCGCTGGGAAAGGTACCTGCGTGGCAATAAACAGAAAAAAATAATTTAAAAAGAAAACTTTTAACCCAGATTTGCTGCAGTTTTACCTTTATCAGCATATACACTGGCAGACCACTTCATGAGATACGTCTTCCTATCTTCAAACAATGTTCATTTGTTGAAGTGATAGGTCATTCTCAGCACAGCAGTGACATAGACATGGTAGTGGCATATTGCTCAGTCGGGCTACTGACCTTTGATTAACAGGTTAGAGGGCTACAGGATACAGAGAAATAGATGTACTATAGTGCACGTATATGAGAAGTAGAGCTGATAAAGTGGGGGTGTGTGTGTTTTCTCAGTATATTCCATCCCATCAAACCATGCAGTGACTTGAGCTTGTCAGTTAATTAAATGCCAGTGGAAGTCATAATTGTCTTAAAAGGCAGAGATGGATAGTTTGTGTTTTAAAACTCTGAACAGTGTGTGTTCATTACCAACTGCTTGGAAAAGATCAGCCTGGGAGTTGGGGAGAGCAGTGGTGTAGGCCCATGGCACACCCAAAAGTGTGTGGACATTTTAATGCTTCTGCAGCCCATAAACCCTCTCATTGTCTGCAGGAACTAGGCCAGGCTTTGTGGAGGCTGAAGTGAGCAATCTAGAATGGAATTGCTTTGGCACTTGAGAGTTGCATTCGTTATACTAAAGCAGTAGACATTCCAGCCGAGCAGATTATCGTATCTGAGACTAAGCACACACAAAACATTATCCCAATTTGAATGAATGAAAATTACTGCGACTATGGTAAGGCTAACTTGGCTATAATGGTCCCAAACACTGCCTCAAAAGTGAGCTATTCTAGGCTCTTGCTGGTTCTTAAATGCTGTCCCACGATGCCTCTTCTACAGTCGTCCCACTCTATCGATGTCGGAGCGGTGTGTGGCCTTCACCACGAGCGCTACACCATCGACTTCCCTGTCAGTTGCCGAGCAGATCAGGCCTTGCTGCACAGAGCCTCCTGGATAAGAGCCACGTGTGTGAAGTGCCTCTAAATTGATAAAACAGCAAGGGCACAATTCTACACACTCTATTCTCCCATCCCACTGAGAGCCCGGGTCAAGACACCAGCAACATCACCTTCTCTGGAGAGGGCATGATATCGGCTACAGTGATTTTATGGAGGATGTGATGTCTCTCTGACTTATTTTCCCTCTTCTCTCTTCATTTTAATCTTTTGAAAAGAACAGTGACTCTTCTCAAGTTGTTGACCAGAAAATACATGGCTATTATAAAGTACTAAAAAAAAATTTTTAAAAAAAGGAAAAGGGCAGAAAATTACACAGAACCCTCTATTACAGCATCCATTTTTCTGTTTTTTTTTTTTTCTTTTTTCTTCAGATCCTAGCTAAGATGGTTCCCATGCATTTTGTGAACACCTGCAAATTCTTGCAAATTGGTTGTATTTTCTGCTTTTCACATTCCAAGTAATCCTAATTAAAAATGCTCAATTATCAGTCTTCCTCCATGTCTAAGATGTCAATTTCAGTGTTGTAGTGCAATTTTCTTTCTTTTCTGTCTAGTTTCTCTGTAACAGCTTCTTGACAGCTACACATCCTTTCAGGCCCCACACATTGACGACTACTCTCACAATGGAATGATGGATAGAAACACCTGTTGATTGTTTTTTCTTCTTTAGAACTTGTGGAACTTGTTTTTCTCCTATCTCTTCTATCTCTGCTGTTTAATTGTTGGTCAGTGGTGATGATGTACCAGGTCGTTAGGTTAGGTTCTTAGTAGTCCTCTTTCCTTTTTATCTTTTTGTCATTGTTTGTGACCTTTTTGTTTTTTCAGTACCTATATCTAACCTCCAAAATTTCTTTTTTAGCTATTTTAGATGCACAAAAGAAATGTGTGTTTAGGTAGTTGCTTGTGTGAATTATCGTGTCTCTTTGAGGGGCACGTTATGCCAGCATTGTTGGAAAGACACAGCTGTAAATGACTGGGTTTACAATTAGAAGAATGGAATGGGTAAAATGGCAGTACTTGCACATAAAGAGAGGACACATTAAATATGGTCTGATTTGATCTGAGACAGAGTATATATTAGGCAGCAAGTGAACACTCATTTTTTAAGGTTGATGTGTTGGAAGCAGGAAAATGGGCAGGGGTAAATATCTGTGGGACTTTGATGAGAAAAATTGTGATGTGATGGCTAGAAGACTGGATCAAAGCACCTCTAAAAGAGCAAGTCTTGTATGCAGAGATCAGCACCTACCAAAAGTGGTCCAAGGAAGAACAGTTGATAAACTGGACCTCACAGGGCATGTACATAGTGTATCATAGCCTGCTGCATATCATAGACTGCCAAAAGTGCCTTCAATGGACATGGGACCAACAAAACTGTGTCCAGTTTTGTTGCAATGAAAGAAAAAGACCCAGTGTGTGTGCACACTGCTTACCTGGGGAATACATAGAAACAGGATGCAAGTTAGTAGAGGCAGTGTGATGTTTTACTCTGAAATCTTTTGTCCTGGCATTCATCTGGATATTGCATTGTTGCAGACCAAAGACACCCCTTTACGGCAGCGGTATTTTCTGTTTCCCTAATTCCCCTAATGACATACCACAGCACACCTTATTAGGGAATCCATGCTTTGGCTGATCAGAGCTGTTTTCAGAATCAGAAAACTTTTGGCAGCACAGTGGGGACCTATCCAGTAGGTATCATTTTATGGCTCAAAAAATGGACGTTTCAGAAGTAAGAGTCCTGATGTCACGTCTGGGCCGCCTCAGCCACACCCCCAGCGTCACCAGAGTACTTGAGTACACAAGTCCTGTCGCGTTTGTGTCTGAGCCCGGTGCCAGGCAGCCCAGCTGTTTCTGCTTAATTCTCTCCTTGCTCGTCAGCTGGGTTGCTAGGCACCAGTTAAGGGGCTCACCCGTCTCTCGTTAGTGTCTGTGTTAGGTCTTGTTTAGGTTTCATTAGTTCTGTGTGAGCCTCCAGCTGTAGTTCTAGCTCTGTCGGGAGCAAACATGGAACTAGTCTCGCTACTAACCACTCTGCTCTCCTTTCGGGCTCGTGCTTCGGGTGGCAGACCGAGCATGGGGAGCGAAGGTCGAGGCTAAGGCTTCCAAAGACTATTGCAGTGGATGGTGATTCTCTCTCTCTCTCTCTCTCTCTCTCTCTCTCTCTCTCTCTCTCTCTCTCTCTCTCTCTCTCTCTCCCTCTCTTTTTCTTTTTCTCTCTCTCCCACTCTCCCTTAATCATCATTCACAGATCTACAAGTACTTGTACTCCCACAGAATTAACATGAGAATTAACATGTATACGTGTGTGTGCATGTATATGTGTGTGTGTATGTGTGTGTGTGTGTGTGTGTGTGTGTGTTCTGTGTTTTGTTCTCCAAACACCACAATCGGGTGACATTCTGACAATATAGCGTGTTTTTTAATGCAAAAAAAAAAAAACAACAGTTGCTGAGGTTAATGTTAGAATTAAGTGAAGGTGGTGTTAAAGGGCGGCAATACACATTTGAATGGAGAGCCCTTCATAAAATGCATTTGTGGAAGTAAGAAGGAGAGAGAAAGAGAAGAGAGAGTGAGAGAGGAAAGAGAGAGTGACAGAAAGAAAAGCGAAAAAGTTAAAGAAAGAGAAGAGAGAGCACAAGAGGAAGAGTAGGAAGAGCAGGAGACAAAGAGAAAAGAGAGCAAGAAAAAGAGGAGAGAAAGAGAAGAGGAAGAAAATAGTGCAGGAGAAAAAAAACAAGAGAAAAAGAAAGAGGAGAGAGAAAGAGACAGATAAATGAGCAAGAGAAAGAAATGAGAGAGAGTGAAAGAAAGAGAAGAGAGAGCACAAGAGAAAAAGAAGGGAGAGAGAGAATTGGAAAAAGATAACAGACAAGAAGGAGAAGGGAGAAAGTCAGAAAAAAGAGAGCAAGAGAAAAAGAAGAAACTATAGAATGAGGAGGGGAGGCATTGAGAGTGAGAAAGGGAGAACAAGAATGAGAAAGTAAGAGAGACAGAGAGAGAGAGAGAGAGAGAGAGAACAAAAGGTAGAGTGAGAATGAGAGAGAAAAAGCAAGGGAGAACAAGAGGGGGAGTGGGAATAAGAGAGGAAATGAGGGAGAAAGAGAGCAAGAGTAAGAATGTGATAATAAGAGAAGGAAAATGAGAGAGGGAGATGACAAGGGGAAACAGTGAGAGAGGGAGATGGAGAGGGAGAATGAATGAAAGAGGGAGAGAGAAAGGGGAAGAGATACAACGCCAGAATGGCAGAGTGTGTATAAGAAGTGTTGTAATTCAGCTGGATTACTTCACTGGTTTAAAGCTGCAGGCTACACTGGCAGGGCTGGACTTCACACACCGTTCACTTTCCCACTCTATGTTCAGAAATGTAGCCACTGGCACATAGCTCCCATGTTTGTGAGCCTGAAATATAATTTAGTAACTCACCATCCCTCTCTATCAGCCATGCTGTTTATTGCATGAGCCATTACAAGCCAGTCAATCGGGTTGCCATATTTTGTATGATTGCAATTCAAATGAGGACTTTTATTGTAGATATGTTATTTTTGTGTTATATTTGCCCAAAATAACGGATGATCAATTCAGCGTTTGACTTCAAATCAAGTGGTAGGTTGAGGGCAAGTAATTTATTAGCATGGAAACGTCCCTATATTTAAACATAAAGCCCTTCATATACATAGTGTATGTTTTGCATGAAACACGCCCAGTTTGATCATATGTATGAATAAAAGAAAAGCACATGAACAAATCTGGTAATATTTTGCATCGTTCTGAATTTTTGGTGACTTAATACATTTAGAATGTAGCATTGTCTCTCTTTCTCTCTCTCTCTCTCTCTCTCTCTCTCTCTCTCTCGCTCTCTCTCTCTCTCTCTCTCCCATGCGCTCTCTCTATTGCACTGTTTCTCAAAATGTTGCTTTAGTTAGTTTGGAATAAATCTGGAACTTGATGAGTGGGCAAATGTGCTCAAATGACAAATTTATGAAATAAGAGGCAAACAATGGAATTAGACAGAATTTCATTGAAGTCCCTCCAATTGAATTTCAGTACACTTCCCTGCAGTTGTTACTATAGTTACACCCCGTAGTTACACTCTGTCATGTTTAAATGAAATGACAGCAATTGTTGACATAAGTGATTCCAAACATCAGAAAATGAAAGTTGATGGAAGGTACAAGAGCATAATATATGAACAGACAACAATGATAAATATAGATAACTTGTACATGTGATGCATATGTATGTGCAAGACAGATCACTCGCAACCATTTTTGAAAGACTAAAATCTTTGTCTCATGCATGATGTCATGCTATTTCTATTTGAGTATCTTGATCTTGGGTTAAATGAAGATGACAAATTTGAGACCTGTTACACTGTGTTCTGTGCTGTGGTGTGTTCACATATGACAAATGGTTCACTTTCACTTCTCGCAGGTGTTTTCATGACCGAATACAGTTTGGAAAAAGACTGGTTGGAGATTCATCCTGGTGATAGACCCTCTGCGTTCCCGATTCCCGATTCTCAATTTTAAGACAGCAAGTGTGTAGTGTGAACAGTCAAGTGCAGTGTAACAACACAGTCAGATTAAAGCAGGCCATATTATTTACTTGAAGTAGAGTCTGTTCACTCAATTCCCTCGCTGACATTGAGTGGCCGAAAATGATGCAGCAAGCTCAGAACGTGGAGACCTTTTTTATAGGCATATGATAGACTTTCTGTATGCTGATGATAATGCCTTTCCTTTGAAACAATTGTTTTCTGAACAAGCTCATTGAAGTAATGATTCTGTCGGCCATTACAGTTGGTTTTGTTTTGTTAATGGGTCATGAAGAGTCATTTTGTCAGCAGTGACAGGTGCTTTCATTTTGTTGAGGGTGCTTTTTTTTGTTGTGTGTGCTTTTATTTTGTTGCAGGTACTTCATATACTTAGTGCAGGTACTATACTTAATGCTTTCATTTTATTGTGGATGCTTTAGATTTGTAGTGGGTGCTTTCATTTTGTTGCAGGTGCTTTTGGTTTGTCGTGGGCACTTTAGATTTGTTGTGTGTCCTTTCATTTTGTTGCCTGTGCTTTAGTTTTGTTGCAGGTGCTTTAGTTTTGTTGTGTGTCCTTTTGTTTTGTTGCAGGTACTTTTGTTTTGTTTTGTGTCCTTTCGTATTGTTGAGTGTGCTTTTGCATTATTGTGGGTGCTGTCATTTTGTTGATTGTTTTGATTGGATTTTTATTCACTATGAACGCAGTGTTTTTGCCGTGGTGAGCCACCACAGAGAAATACTACTTGCGGAAACAATTTAAAGGCCGCTGGATGAGACGAACTAGAATAGACAAATCCGAGTCCAAATACCAGTGAGTCCACATCAAAAAAATCGCCTTGGGTCCCTACCTGAGTACTACAGCCCTGGATCTGACCACATTGAAAGTCACCCAGAGTATCACTGTCCATGTATATTTAAAACCTTTGTCACAGAATCTAAATGGAACGAGCAGCAGTGTATCTGTGTGTGGGACACAGAACTAGAGAGAGAGAGAGAGAGAGAGAGAGAGAGACTAGTGAGAGTGAAGAGGATATGAAAGCCGATCAGATCTTTAAAGAGAATAAACTGTCACACTGATCTAAAAGATTGTTATCTAGGCATAAGAGAGAGGGCAGATGCTGAAATGTCAAAGAAGAAGAAAACAAAAGGATGGAGACAGAAAAGGATGGAAAAACAAAAGGATGGAGACAGAAAAGGATGGAAAAACAAAAGGATGGAGACAGGACGAAGGACTATGGACAAAGATGGCCAAACTAACAAAGCAAGTGTGGATTTGAAACCTGAAATTCATTCATGACAAATGTTAACTGAATGTAAAAAACTACAGTAAAAACTACAGTAAAATCTTTACTCAGGTTCAGCGCATCGGTGAAGACAATTAGAGAACTAAGGGCTATTTTTAGAGTCTATTTTAATCTGCATCTATTCTAAGTCATCTCTCAGCCTCTTCTTATTTACTGCTCTCATTCCTGTTATGCCTGTAAAGGTCATTTATTCTGGATGAGACGAACTAGAATAGACAAATCCAGTCCAAATACCAGTGAGTCCACATCAAAAAAATTATTCTAATTACGGTTTGTCAGTTTGTTGCTTTGCCACTTGTGTTCATCCTGGGTTTGTTATATACAGAGCATGGCTTTTTGTTTTTTTAAATATTTTTCCTCTTTTGATCTAGCTGAGCTTTACTTATGTCTGTGTGTGAAATATCTCCACCTCCAACCTTCCCATTCTATTGGGATTGCCCTTTTTTATCTATGATGTTTATACAAATACAGGAACCTTGCTGCAGGTATGCCCTTGAATCATCAAGTTTAATGTTTTATAACCATGCATAGTGTATGCATACACTTTTTAGCAATTCTGTACTCAATTTTGTATAAGCTTTTTATAGGTTTACAATCACTGAATGTAGCCCATTTGTTGTACCATTTATCAGCCTCCCCAGTACCTTGTCCATCAATAGAATGAGACCACCATACACCTACCCCTGACCACATGAAGTGAAAGTGACCATTCTGTCATACGTGAACACAGCATAGAGTGTGAACAGCACAAAATTCTTCCTCTGCATTTAACCCATTCACCAAGTGAAGCAGCGGGCAGCCAGGAACACAGCGGGGAGCAGAGTGTGGGGACGGTATCTTGCTCAGGGTACCTCAGTGGTGCTTTGCATTCTTGGGAATCAACCCACGACTTCCTGATCGCAGGGCGAACGCCCTAACCACTAGGTCACCAGCTGCCCCATATTACTTGGGCAGTGGTTTCAACAGTGTCAATAATCTATCAGAGAAACAATATTCAGAGCACAGTTGTCCTGTGCTCAGACACTGATCACTCAACTACATCTAATAAAAGTACCAGTTTACAATAAGTAAGCGTTATAAGGGGATTATAAATGATTTGTAATCAGATTGTTAATTGGGTTATAGGCAAATTATTAACCATTAATACGCTATTATAAACAAGTTATAACAGTTGTCATACATTGAAGCAGGTTCACAATTTGCCAGGATCTGGTGTTTAAATGGTAGTGCCATGTTAACAAAAACCTGATGAAGTTTGCCTGAGAAAGAGACAAGATAAGCTCAGATCTGAGATAGTGAGTCTGCAGCAATGTATGATAACTGTTATAACTTGTTTATAACTGCTAATTAATTATTTATAAATAGTCTACAACCTAATTAACAACCTGATACGGAACTGTGACCTTTTGCACCTTTGCAGTTTGCATGTTACTCTTTTATGATCCAGCCATGAGCAAGCAAAAAACACATTCATGTTACACTTGTTCTCGGATACAGTCTCTGAGTTTCTGTATTTTGACAGATTGCCTGTATTTGCTGTTAATCATCTGCACATATAAAGCACATAATTACAGTCCTGTATTGTTTGCCTTCCTATTGACTGCAGATGCAATGTTTGCACAATTTTATGCATGTAAAAAACTTACCATTGTACTAAACTGTTCATTTTTACTTTTTTTATTTTTAGAGTTTTTATATATGTGTACTCTATGTGCCTTTTGGTATTCTGTAAAATCTTTAGCCTTGCCATCTTGTCTCACTCTATATGTGTATATAGCTGCGACCACAGTAAAATTGACTTTGATTTTGACATTGACTTTTGTCTTAATTTGTATATAATAAAATACCTATGCCAACATGCCAATATATGCCAATATACTGTCAGAATTAAACAATCTTTAGGCTTCAAAGTGCTGCAAATGTATAAATGTTTGTAATGTGAGATTACATCACTGCACCTTTTCAAACTGCCACTATTGCAACATCACTGGAGAATGCTATGGCACCATCAGGGATCAAACATGGGAAGGTGAACCACTCAGGAGCCCCTGATTACTAGCAGTCAAGAAAAATGGACAACTTCATAGAGGACTTGTGCTAGCCTTCATCCTTCCAGCATTGGTTGTTTGTTGTGATTAGAAGGGTCCTATCTAGTAGGTAGAACTGGACATGATGAGTTTAAAAAACTATGATCATTGCGATGCTGAGAATGGTTAACAACGCAAACTGTATCAGCAGTGGTCCACTGGGCCACAGTCACTAATTCTAAAAGTATAACGTGCACCTGTATGGTAGACTCCTTAACACTGCCATCAGACTCCTTAACAGACGATGTAACACTAATTTCGCACATTGAGCTCTTTTTTGCACACTGAGCTCATTGTGCATCCATTCTCCTCATCCGCTAATTTATTTCCTCTCTGC
>JBBJLS010072001.1:0-10685 GCA_037577275.1 Bryconaethiops microstoma
CGGAGTGTGATTTTTTATTTATTTTCTGTCACTCCATAAAAATATAACAATGCATAAAAATCACTAAAAATACTAATTATTGATATATCTTTAGCTGAAATAAGGGTTAAAAAATAATTCAGGTTGCATGTATTGCTTGGTTAAAACAACAGTTTTTAATACAGTGAAACCTTCACATCATGTCTAATACCTTTTATAACTCTGAGAATGCGGAAGGATGAAGGAAAAGGCAGGACACGGGGATTGCCTGAGTGGTTGTGAGGAAGAATTCAGTTTCAATTCAAAAATTCAATTCAGCTCAGAAGTTGGAAGCATTTTACGCTTCTCACAATTCAAGAAATCCCGAATACAAATGTAGACTATCCATAAACTCTTAGATGCCCAGTTTCAGTGCTGTAGCACAAAATCTCTTCTTTTTTTTTGTGCATTTCATTTGCGGTGGAATGATGGACAGACCCACCTTTGGACTCTGTCAGATCTGAAGCAAGGCTGGATGTCAGTATCTATTAAAAGATTAAGGCTTTAAGTGCTGTGTATCTGATGGTAACACTTTGGGTGGTCTTGCATGGTTGAGTCCCACTTTCTCAAAATCTTTTTGTGAAAACCATGCTTATACAAGTTAATTTTATTATAAACACTTGTACTTAATGATCTTATTACTGACAAGTAAATAAATAAATGGGTGGTCTATGACCACAGTATATGTGTCAAAGTTCAAAGTGCTAAATGTATTCACGCTGGAAGTCAGTGATTTCTGCTGTAATTGTGAGTGACTGAACAGTGAGTTCAAGCCCCAGTGGTGCTGCAACCATGTGTGGCTGGAAGTCCAAGAGAGCTCATCTGGTGTGGTGGCGTAGTGGGTAGGATACCAAGAGGTCATGGGTTTGAATCCTACCTTTCAGCACACCACCACTGGGTTCCTGAGCAAGACCCTTAACTCCGAGTTAGGGAATGGAAGTCACTTTGGAAAAAAGATGTGGTAGAGCTTCAGGTGCCTCGGAGGAAGCACATAACATTTACCATCCCAGTGTTGGTAGTATCACTTTACAGAGGAAGTCCTACCTACAGGGTATATCTGGAGACGAGTAAATTGGACAGAAAATAAAAAAAGACAGTCAGAGTCCTGCAGAAATAAAAAAAAAAATGCAAGATAAGATCTCCCAAGAACCAACTATCACCAACAATGTTGTATGAAAGTCCCTCATTCAACAACCATGTCCCAAGTGAGGAATACGTCGACTCACGAATCAAACATTTTTACAGGTTGTCAGTTCAGTAATTGCAGCTTAATTGATATTTGCTGGCATGTTTTAGTTTCTGCTTTGGACATCACCACAAACAGTAGCAAATGCAGAAAAGCCACAATTAAAACCGTGGGATAGTTCCTTATTTCTTTGTGTGCACATAACTATGCAAATGAAGTAAAAAAAAAAATAAAAAGGGTGAGCTTTAGAAATTCTCACTTAATTTGTTGTTATTGCACTGTTGCTTTAAAAGCCAAGTTAACTAAGGCACATGTTTTGCACAAATTCAAAGCTCTAACAAAGCCGATAACTGTTGTTTTTAATTAAACTCCAATGCCTCCAAAGGCCCAGCCCAAAGAAAAAGGGTCGTAATTGTGGGGAGGGGGCTGAATAGAATGCTTGCATGTTTTTCCCCATTGATTTTCAAATATTCTGACCACATGTATAGTTCTTATGTTCTCTTCATTGAGGAAGAACACATGTTCATTCTCTGACGCTTGCACTGCATGCATTTCTTTTAAATGATCTTTGATAAATATATGGAAATTTCCTCAATTCCATGTTTGTTAGTGGCTATCAAGAAGCAAGCAATGTCTGTACAGTGTGCTCTGATACAGCTTGGGACAAAGCACCCTCCTCAACAGCACATCATCATGGGTTGAAGGAAGGACTCTTAGAGCTTAAGTTTTCCAAAACTAGGTCACTCTTGGTGATCCCCACCTGGGGTTCTGCCATGTTTTGGTTCCTGGAGTGAAGCCTCTGAGGCACTCAGAGCAAGTACTGCAGAAAGGATTATGCAGGCAAGGGTGAGAACTATACAGTCAATAGTAGAAAGGAGAAACTGTGTGAAATGTGTAAACATAGCACACCTCGGAATGAAATATTTCACAATATTCAGTAAATATAAGTACTTTTTGGCATGCATGTTAACGAAATTCTAAAAGACAAATAATAATAAAGGAGGTGCTGAAGAGATGATCAGAGGCAATTTATTACTGAAAAGGGGGCTGAAAACTTGACACAGGGTTGGGACAATTTAAGAATAAACTCAACAAATCAGCAAGAAAATAAAATGGAATTGAATTTCATTGTTTATGGTACATTGTGATACCAAGTGATGTATTAAAAAAACAGTTGTTTAAACGAAAAAAACTAAAATGCTTTTGTGCAAGAAAATGCAAAGTGTGATTGTGTGATTGCTAAGGTAACAGTGGTTGCTGCTAAAGCGTTGCTGTAGTGTTATTTTGTGGTTACTATGGTACTGCAGGTGGTTGCTAAGGTGTAGCTAGCCAGTTTCTATGGTAAATGTAGTGGTTGCTATGGTGTTGTTAGGTAGTTGCTATGGTTTCACAAGTGGTAATGTAAAAGAAAAAAAAAAAGGGTTCCAAAACTATCGCATAACGACAGGTGTATCAGTACTTCGCATAAAAAGAGGGGTGACAATATTTTGACCAAAAAGTACAAACTTTTGCTCATTAGTCAGATTTGAAGTTACAATCTCCATAAATGAGAGAAGACATCTCAAAGCAGCTCTCTCTCTAGATCTCTCTCTAGATTATTGTTGAAGCAGAAATAAAGGTTCACTTCAGACCAGTCTAACTAACGCCAACAAATCTTTTCCTCATTAATAACCAACACAAAAGTGAAAACTGTTTTTCATTTATTAAATTACACGTACTGAGGCCTAAACATAGGCTTATTATCCAACACGCATCCCCGGACATGGGTGGGAAAAATGTGTGCGATTGTGAAAGAGATTAATGCAGCAGAGAGAAAAAAAAAAAATCAGTTTGACCAAAAGAATGGCTTAAACTCTCAAACTGATGCTCATTAGTGGCCTTAAGACTCAGTATAAACAGAATCATGCGAAAATCTGAAATGGCCTCGGAGGAAAAGAAGCGCCAAATTTCAGTTATAAAAAGAAAACTTTGAAAGAACAGTAGTGTGACTGCTAATCAGACTTAAGGAGAATCATTTCACTTTTCCAACCCAGCAAGAGCTCAAACAAACCATACACTTGGAGAAAACATGCAGGTTACAGCACAGCGACATGAATGAAAATGTTTTTAGATTTAATTCCTGGCGTTTTTGTCGTTCTGTTACACACAGGCTTAAACTAAAAGGTCAGTTGGAGCTGATGGAACATCATGGCTCTGTTTTGCAAACAGTGTTTGCAGGCCAGTGGGGAGCTGCTGGCCTAGTGGTTAGGGAGTTGCTCCTGCAGTCAGAAGGTCATGGGTTTAAATCCCAGGACTGCTAGTGGCACCACTGAGGTATCTTGAGGGAGGTACACTCGTCACCGCTCTGCTCCCCGGGCGCCGTGTTCCTGGCTGGCCGCTGCTTCACTTGGTGAATGGGTTTTAATGCAGAGGAAGAATTTTGTGCTGTTCACACTGTGTGCTGTGGCGTGTTCACATATGACAGAATGGACACTAAACACTCTTTCACGGCAACTGTTCATTTTTACAATTCCCAAACGAGTCATGAATCTGCCGCTCGCTGTTCCATATATTCCTGTTATTTTTCACCTAAATAAGAGGGTTATTCAAATTGCTTCATGACGCGAGGAACACATTGGAGTCAGTATTAACAGTATAATACAACTCTAACCTATGACACATCACTTCCCTTTATGGAGGAATTCTAAAGCCACGCTTACCATTTTCTGCTATAGTTCCGTCAAAAACCCGTCCTTAAATTTTTGTAATATTAACGTTTTATGTTTCTCGCTGCTATAACTCCATCCATCTTCATAATCGGCATAATTAGCACGGTGATGATGTATAGTAACACGTATAGCTGCAAAGGGCTCCCTATGATAAAAAACAAATGTTCCTCACTTTGTTCAGTGTGAGGAAACTGCCTTGTTTTGCCTATCCTTGCTGTTGTTTAGCTGTGGGCCATGTGGCCTTTTGTTTTGATTTGTAGCTCCACCTTTGTCCTGCCCCTCATTAACGTACTCGCCTGCGTCTGTTTTCTGCTTTGTGAGCTTCGCTCAAGTCTCGTTTCCCTCTCGAGGCTTAAAGGAAAGTCTGCACCCAACTCTCCACTCAGCCTCACACTGCTCAACCCCCACTGGACTTTAATCCACTCTGTCTCGGACTGTCTGTTGAGTGTCTTACAGTGACTGTAGTGTTGCAAACCATTATCTCCGAGTTTGTTCAGAGCTGTGGTCTTCCTGCGCTGTTTTGTGTTGGTATTCACAACACTGTCATAATAAAACAGTATCTAGGAAAACACTTCTGTGAGTGCATCCCTAATTAAACTCCAATTGAATGACAAAGAAGTGAAGTGGCCCCTTATAGTCACACATGAACATGGTGCCACTAGCAGTCCTGGGATTCAAACCCACAACCTTGTGATTACAGGAGCAACTCCCTAACCACTAGGCCACCAGCTGCCACAGAACATGATAGGCATGATAGTATGAAAACTCTTTTAATACATGCCATCATTCATATGGTCAATATATGGAAAAATAAGGTGCAAAATGGTTCATTTTTAAATCTTTGTTTTTGTCACAAAAACAATGCATTTAGGACATTTTTTCCACACAGTATAATCTTTGGATCCTTTGATACTGTACCATTGTTTTCTGGTGTCAGTTTTATTCTCAAGACTGGTACCAACTGTACTAAAAAGTAGGGCTACTTGAGTTGTTCACTGATTAACTAAGCATATTCCTATTTTAAATGTGTCTTTTACAGTCTACTAAGCTCACTGTAATTGCTTTGGGTAACATAATGGTAATTTTCAAGACTGATCAAATTAAACTGAAATTTTAGTTTCTATTCCTGAACTAAACTTAATAAAATCTGGAAGAATTTACACTCAATTTCATTGTATTGTCACACGATTAATCAGTAAAGTAAATCTGACAAACACAAGCAGTGTGAAGACACTTTAAGACATAAGAACCTTATTGAACACATTCCTTTCTGTTACCCAGAGAAGAAACTGGGCTGTGAAACAGCTGTGGAACTCTTTTCCCCAGAGCCTTTGTGAAATTGCTTGTTAAACACTTAACTAAACTTAGGGTCTTCTCTTTCTGCCACCTCTGTCCTGATTATTGATTGATTTTATTGTCCTTTCCCCTCTCTAATGTGTCCTTAAGTTGGTGAAAACTTGTATTCACAATTTATTATAAATGAAATAAATCCAACGAATATCTAAATATTTATAACTACAATTGAAAGAGTGAGGAGTGCTTATTTTTTGTTTTTGCACATGTGTGTATATGCACACGTATGTGTGAATGAGAGAGCAAGAGAGAAAGAAAGAGAGGTTCCATTCCCTGATGATGTGTGGAAGAAAAAATGTCACAAGTTTAAATGGTGAAGATGCCGCTTATGGGTGTTCTGTGCGAGTCCAGAAGGAATGCATGGAATGTGACCTTTGTTCTTTGGAGACAAAGGAAGTATGGCGTCAATTTCTCATCAGTATACTATACTGTATACTGTACTGGCTGAGTTTAAAATGTGCGTTTTAAACTAAGGATGACTTCAGTCTTGTGATAAAACTAATGGTGTTTAGCTTTATGAATATGGAGCTTCGGACAGATCATGTGTAAAGATAAATCTATTCCTGAGTCTGAGTTTAGATTCTTCCAACCCAGTTTAAAACATGAACATAAAGGCATTCACACAAGTTTCACAGTATTTGTTTCTGAAGGTAAGTTTTGCCATACCCAGGTGTAGAAGCTCAACCTCACATGATTGGACATTTTTGCAACGATCTTAAGTTCAGTCCGTCATCCTCACAGTTTCTGTGGAAGCTTGGAGGGAAATTTGGAGTGGAGGATGCATCCAGTCCAGTTGCTGGGAATTTGCCTGGTCCACCGAGGTCCAGAGATGAAGTTTCTCCAATCAAAAATAAAAGACTTGGTCACCTCACCTACTCGCAGGCTGCAGAAATGCCATTTGCATGTTTGACTTTGTTGGTGGCTTGTTGCAACTCTTTTTTTAACAGACGTCTAAGCTAAACTTTAAGTTACTGAAACTTAAGGAAGGTGAATCTATTTGCCTTCTTTCAGACAAAGTGCCCTTTACTGGCAAACCCAGTAGAGAAAGTTAGAACGTGAGGGTGGCCAGACTCCACCCCTCGCCTGCATTATGCATTTCTGGTGGCACTGCCATCTGTTGGGCAGCAGTGGTTTTTACATGAAGTTTATCACTTTATCTGATTAGCTATATCTGATTTTGGAATTCTACCACAGTCTCACTTTGGACTTCAGGATGGTGATCGTGTGATTTCAGCCTTCAACAGTTTAGCTCAACCCATTGACGCCAAACTTTTCAGCCTGGACTGTTTTTACAAAACAGAATCAGAACAGAGGTCATTTAGATATATCAGTCTTAAAGGCACAGTAATAATGCAGCTGGTTTAACATTAAGGCATAAAAAGAGATTGGAAAATGAACATGTAACGATGAATTATGACTGTTGTCTGATCATAAATCCAGACCAACTTTGTAAGTGGACCTTGGAGAAAAAGATATAATGCAACCAATATATTTTGCAGGATAAGTCTCTGTTAAACCGTAATGGACTCATGATAGACTGTGCGCCGACATGCTCTGTATGTGTTAAGATGCTCTCCCTATTGTGCATGTTTGTGCGAAATTTGCACACCCTGCAGCATTGCTGGTTTGGATTGTTCCCTGGCTGAGAGATCAGTGGCAATCTTCAAAGTCCATGGATCCTCTTCTCAGATCACTCTCCTCTCTTCCTCTGCGAGCCCCCAGTGTCAACCAGCTCTGCCCATAAATAAGATCAGCACCAAAAATCAGACACATCATTACTGCCCCCTCCCTCCATCCAGTCCTCAATATCCAATCTCACTCCACGAAGTCCTGCTGGGGGTTATCTGCTGGGCGTGTCACGTTAAGCCTCCTTCGCTAGCAGGAGGAAGCATGAGCGTGTTCTGACTCACTGGCTTATTGTTACACCTCCAGCCCTGCAGGAGTGTGATGTGTTTATGCGTGTGTAAAATGTTAGAGTGCTGTATCAATATCCCTGGGATAAACTACACTTACAATCGTTCCAGAGAGGGAAAAGGTGAGAGAAAGAGAAAAAGTGAGCGAGAGAGCGAGAGAGCGAGAGAGCGAGGGAGAAGCCAATGACGGAAGAAGAAGGAAAAATATTGAGCATATTCAGAGGATAATATTTTGACGTGCTGAATAACGGAAAACATTTCTGTTATTGCTGGGAGATGAAAAAAAAAAATGTTCAAGGAAGAATCAAAGGAATTTTTAACATCAAAGCTAAAGCGCTGACGAACAATGACTCCCTGGGCTCCAAGCGCAACGCTTTTTGTGTCAGTTTCGAGCTCAAATCAGACGAATTCTGCCTGCTCGTTATGTATGAAACTTACACACAAGCTTAAACACACAGTTTAGGCACCGAATCAGAAGTCAGTGTTTCCTGTAAATCTAGAGGTTTGGTGTAGTGGTGGGTGAGTGATTTTGTTTGTGTTGACTGAAGTTGTGAGGCTGGGGTGGGGAGGCAATGACGAGTAGTTTTGTTTTTGCCAAATGTGGGATTGGTGCATGGGTTGGAGGTTGGCGAACGATTTCTGTCTGTCAAACGGGGTTTGGTGGTGGCGAGTGATTTTGTTTTGTTGATGAGAGGGTTTTTGTTGTTGCTGATTTATGACTGGCTGCCACAGAATGTTACCATCAGAACATACAATCCGTTGTTACACCTCCAGTGTTTATGTTATGGACGGGGCCCTGAGCAAGTCAACCTATGCTGACTCCATCTGATGGGATATAACTGTATATTTGATAATGAAGTAGCATATTTTGGGGCACAGACTCTCATAACCTACCCATGCGTGACTAGCCACTAAAGTTAGCTACCTTACTTATCTTGATTACTTATCCAGCTCGTATCCCACCCACTGGGTAGGATACTTGTCTCTGGACCAAGAGGTCGTGGGTTCGAATCCTACCTTCAGCACCACCACTGGGTTTTTGAGTAAGACCCCTAAACCCAAGTTGCTCCAGGGAGACTGCCCCCTGTAGTTAGGGAACGGAAGTCGCTTTGGGTTAAAAACTTCTGCTAAATGCTGTAAATAAATAATAAAATTAAAATGACTGTTTTAGCAAGCAAGGAAATGTTTCTTGCTACTCAGGGAGCTAGCTAGGTAACTTTAGAAATTCTGAACTGAAGTGATGCAGTGGCCCTAACAGGACTGAGGCCATGTCCACACGTACACGGGTATTTCTGGTTTTCTAAGCGTTTTGGCCTTTGGTCCACACCTAAATGGCGTTTTGGGTCTGTGAAAATTGAGGTTTTTGAAAACTGCGGCCAAAGTGGCGATTTCTGAAAACTTTTGAAAAATGGACCGTTTCGCATCATACTGTGCGCCACTCATATGACGTCACAGCCTGAGCCGTGTTTACATTAGGTTTTCATCTACAAAGTACTACTGCTCTCAACCTTGTTAGAAGTTTTGGCATGTTTATACTCATGTGCGTAGTTACTACCCATCCACAACGAAGAACATAGACGTCAGGGTCAGTTTCGGATGCCCAGCGCCCGTCGCCAACGTCGTCGCCAGTTTTAGACGAGACCCGGTCGGAACAGTGGCCCTGGCATACTTTTGACACGCGATTGCGTGTGGACGGAAATATTTTTGAAAACATGCTCATGTGGACGCTTTTTTTTTTTTTTTTTACTCAGAAATACCCGTGTATGTGTGGACGTGGCCTGAGAGAAAAAGACAACAGCTATAAGCAAACACAAATAGATATCTCTGCTCAGAGAGAATATTTCACATTCCACAATAAATAATAAAAAAATATTTTAATAAATAATATTTCACATTCCACAATAAAAACTTCACTGAGCATGCAGGAGGAACATCTTTCATATTGCTCCAGACATTGTGAACATACTGCTTTTCATGTCCATGCAGTGCACACAGTGCAATACACTTAGGAATACATAGGACTATCCCCATTGTACCAAATTGTCATAGTGATATAGCGACATATTTATGTTTTCATAGGGACATGCATGAAAAAAAGCAAAATGCTTCTCTCCACGAGCGCATGGACTTGAGGAACAATAACGCAAAGCGTAGGAAGGTCAACTCAAAGTACTTGAAGACAGACATGGTTAACATCCCATTCTGCTAAGAAAGCTCAACAGAGATCTCATGGATTTGCAGCCTCTCAAAAGAGCTGAGCATTAAACTGAGCAAACAAACTATGAGAGCAATCATGAGCTGTGGTGATTGTACATTATTAAATCTGAAAGATTTGATGTTTTATTTTTTGTCTGCAAACCGTACAGCTTGATATATACTGAATTTGTTACAAAAAACAAGAGTGATTTCAAATTCAGTTACATTGAGTTTTTAATAATGGTTATTTATAAGTTGCTTATCGATTAAGATTTTAAGGTGCTTATGGCCTGATTAATAATCATTACTATACTCTGGTAAACCGTTCTAACAGCCTTTATGAAGGTAGTCTTACTCTAAAGCAGTACAGAAAAATTCTATATTTATCAGTAATTTATCAGTAAGTCTGGCCTTCCTTCGTCATTGAGAAAAGAGTGAGAATGAACGTGAGCTTTTGTTCTTGTGTGTTGTAAGCGTCATATAGTGAGGAAGTGTTACACGTGCCACCATGCATATTACCCTTCACCTTTCATGCAACCTTTCTGCTAAAATAGAGGTCATCCCAGGCAGATACAGCAGTGCCATTATAGGCTAGTCACTGCCTTATTGAAAACCTTTAGGACGCACAATGACAAATTAAGTTGGAGTTTTGGCTTTGTGTCCCCAAACAAGCAGGTGTTGGTGGGGGTAGGTGGATTCACAATTAATGTGATAGAGAAAAGGATCAATTGCAATTAGGTGTGTGTAACACACCCTGGGCCTGATAAGCATCCTGGCTATCGATCAGCCAGTGCGGTCGTCTCAAATGAGTTAATTCAGATGAATCTGCAATTGGGTTCTCGGGGTCAAACCACAGCATTAGTGCTCAGTGTCACAGGTTCCCAGTGGTAGTGAACAAAAAACCTTTCTTTTGTGAAGCACAGTATGTTACACAAACACACACACACACACACACACACACAAAGGGAAGCACCCAGAAGACAGCACAAATGTAAGTAAGGCTGAACAATATAGTAAAAATAACAAAATAAATAAGTTTTCTTCGTCTGCTGCTTTCGGTTGCTCCCAACTAGGGGTCGCCACTCCGTCTATCCTTCTATCAACAAAATAAATAAGTAAAATTATTTAATAAACAATCCTGAAAGTCGAGCATCCTCATGCCCACACTTTCGGCATCAAGTCTTTTACAATAGGTCTGCCGGACTGGTGGAAGACAATTATGATGCTACTGACCTAAAGGTGATCACTGGACTCTCCTACATCCTTAAAAAGATGTTTCTTCAAAGGTTCCTTAATAAAGGAAATGTGCAT
>JBBJLS010072002.1:0-10685 GCA_037577275.1 Bryconaethiops microstoma
TTCTTCCTCCAGCTGAGGGAGTTTTTCCTCGCCTCTGTCGCCTTTGGCTTACTCACTAGGGGCTCGGACCTGGTCTTCGTAAAGCTGCTTTGTGACAACCTGGTTGTAAAAAGCACTCTATAAATAAAATTGAATTGAATTGAATTGCTTGATATTCTCAAGTCATTCAGTTGCATCTCTGGTTATAAGGTAAACTTAGACAGGAGCGAGTTTCTTGCCTTGAACAATGCTACCCATAGTACATCTTTGGATTTTCCATTCAAAATTGTCCAATTGGGTTTTACAATTGTCCAATTGGGTTTTACATCGGTATTCAGGTAAGAGCCAAATTTAAGGAACTGTTTAAGTACAATTTAGCCCCATTACTGACTCGATCAGCATAATTTGATCCCTCATTTTCCGGGTCTCCCGAATGCCTCACCCATAGACTCTTTCCGTACCCCATTTCTTTCCATAAAAGGGCTGATTTCACATCTGTACAATCTTATTTACTCGTTGCGTCCATCATCTCTTGATAATATTAGGGCTCAGTGGGAGGAAGACTTAGGGGAGGTAATTCCAGAGGAGAGGTGGGATGCCATTCTATGTCGAGTTCATTCTTCATCTTTCTGTGCTAAACTTAACTTGATTCAGTGTAAAATTCTACACCTTACACTCTTCACTAAAGTCAGGCTTTCCAAGATCTATAATGATGTTGACCCTACTTGTGAGAGGTGTCACCAAGCTCCAGCTACTCATATTCATATGTCCTGGTCATGCCTTACTTTATACACCTATTGGCTGCAGGTATTTAGTCCAGTTTCCATCTGTGATGCAGGTCAACTTGAGCCAGTAGCACTCGCAGCACTATTTGAGGTTTTGCCCCCTAATCTACTACTTCCAAAATAAAAAGTAGATTTTGTGGCATTTGTTACTGTACTAGACATTTGATTTTGCTGAGGTGAAAGTATTCTGTTCCTCCCTCTCACTCCTCATGGATTAAGGATATTCTGTTTTTTGCCAGACTTGAAAAGATAAGGTGTACACTGAATGGTTCACTGCACACGTTTAATAAGCTATGGGGTTTGCAGCCATCCCTGAGAAATCCCCGGGTTTTTTTGAACATGTTCGAAAATTAGGGTTTGCAGCCATCCCTGAGAAACTAAGATTTATTTTTTATAATTTGTAGCATTTGTGAGTTTGGAATGTTGTCAGTCTGTCCATGTCTAATTCTTTCAATGCAGCCTTAAGTTCATTTTTTGCACTCATAAAATTAGTCCCCTGCTCACATCTAATTTGTCTGACAGCACCTCTTAAAGTGATAAAACATCTCCATTAATAAATGTGTCTGTGGACAGGTCCTCTAACATTTTGAGATGAATTGCTCTAGAGCAAAAACAGGCAAAGAGAAACCCATACCTCTTCTCCTTTTTTCTCCCTTGCTTTGTCCAAAAAGGACCAAAACAGTCCATGCACTGTAAAAAATATATCTGCCTAGTTTACTTAAAAAAGCAAGGCAACATATTACAAAGGGTTTTTTGAGTAAACTCAACTAAAAACTAAGGCAGTTGATTGTAATGGTTTTTCTGAGTACACTCAACAAGAGGGCAGAACTCGCATGATCAATTTGAACTAAAAAAATCTTTAAACTTCAAAAAGCTTTTTCTACCAACAATTTTCAGGACTTCAAACAAAGTAAAAGTTACTAGTTGACACAACTAGTATAAAAAGTAGGGGAAACCCAAATCAACAATTAATGTAATCCAACAAGTGCTTTATTGCCAAAAACAGTGTAGAAGCACAACAGAAGTAGTCTCAAAACTGTCTTTAAAACTGCTTGTACCCCAACAAACACAAATTACAGAGATACATAAAATACAAGATACACAAATTCTTCAAATTCTTCACCTCTAATCAGTGCCATTTGCACTTTGAGCAGGAAACAACCAAAATTTAAAGAAAAAAAAAACCTTATACCAAATATTACTTGATAGGGTGCTGCAGTGTCAATATACTGAGTGCTAACAATATACCTATAATAATACTCACAAGCCGTAACAAGGGAACACTGATGTAAGTGTATGAAGGACAAAACACAGGATCAAATGGCATAGAATGCACCTGCCTTTGCCCCTTTCGATGCAAACAATCAAAACGTATATAAAATATATATCAATTTAAATGTCAAATATAATTTAAAAGGTCTCACAGTATACCAAGTCCAAACAATCAAAACCTGAACAATGTGTTGTGTCACATCATGTGAACAAATTAACGGAGACATGCCAGCATTTTACTTCTTAGAGACTGTGTTCGTGCAGAACAGCTGTTACCTCCAAGGTCCACGAAAATCTTCTGTATGACCTCAAATGTGTATTTGAGTTTCTTTGGATATTCCATGTTGATGGCATACAGGAGGCCAAACAAATAAGCAAATTTAGTTGGGACATCCTTAATATCCTGGAGAACAACAGTCTCTTCCAAAATGACAACAGTAGGGAGAGACTTGACAGCTGCAACGTCATCTTCTATCACTGTGAGGATTTCAATTTTCACACCTTTGGTGTAGTCTTCTTCATCATCTGTATCCTGAGTGTGCAAACACAGACGCCATCACTGATTGTGTGAGTGAAACATAATTAAAAGGAAAGTTGTACATTCTGCATTAATCTGTTACATTAAGTAGGACAAGAGAAAACTGCCCTGAGAACATAAGATTTTTAAAGGAGTATCACAGCCAAGCTGAAGGGCAACAAAGGCCATAGCCCTGGAAATTCCAACCCTGAACTGAAATTTGATTAACCAATCACTGAATAGAAATTTAAGGCAGAACCAATTAAGTTTAAAGTTTAAACAAAGTGGCCACCCACAATGATGTTAACGTATGCCTATCAAGAGTGTTCTCATTCTTTGCAAGTGGAGGTAAATGAGCTTAGTTATCAGGGGCCCGTTTCCTGAAATCATAGTTACTAACCAAGTAAGCAACTTTATTGGTTGCAATGCAACTTCCCATTGGCAACCCTGCTGACTGTTTAACAACTATGCTTTTAAGAAATGGACTCCAGGCTAGCTTGCATTAATAAATGAAATAAGGACAAACTCCTTCTTACTTTGGTAAAGCTTCAGCAGTGCTGGTGTGTACTTCTCCAATGATGACTGGGATGTGCTAATCAGATTGATTTTTGTAATATGATGAAACTCACTGCAAATCTGTACAAACAATGGAAAAATTGTGATTAAAAATAATTTTAAATACACAACCAGCACACAAGTCTTTACACCCTCCACTAATGTATGTCATACCACACCAACCTCATCTGTCAGAAACAATGCTGGCCATCGTTGTTTAATTTCTTTGACAAGAGGCTCAACCTCAACTACTTCTCTATGCCACAGAGAAAATGTAGAGTGCATCTTTTGTCGAATGAGAGAAGCATCAAAGTTTTTCTTCTTGGTTTCTTTAATCATTTCCAATCTGTCTTCCTCAAGTGTTTCATCTGTTTGACCCTCTGGGTGATCAGGGAGGAAGTTGCCCTTTGCTCTTCTAGATTTCTTCAGGCTGAATTTTACCTGACCATCTTCAGCATGCCTTTTCCGATTGACACTGACCTCAGACATCCCACCCTGACGCAACTTGAAACAGTAGTTACCCACCTTAAACCAAAGACTTGTGAGCCATGCATCCCAGCCTGAACTAGGCTGATCTTCTTTGAGGCATGGGTGCTTCTGGAGAAGGGCAATGGCGACAGACTGAACCTCTAATCTTGTGGGATAGGACTTCATGTCAAACATTGCCTGTATAAGCTTACTCAAAATTTCAGACTTAACATCTCTTGGTACTTCAAGGGGGACTTTGGTTTGGCCGTTTTAAGAAGTTCAAGATCAAGTGAAAATTTTGGAATCGCAAATGGGGAAGTCCAGTCTTCTGCATTTCTTATGTTTTTGTTAAAAGTCGGTGAGCTCATAGTTGAACTTGAAGCACTGGATACACTTGCTGCGTCAAGAGACGACACAGAACCAGCATTAGATGTATCAGTTGCTGGTGGTTGATTGATCTCTAAGGTCTATTATGATTATCTGAGTGGAATCTTTAGAGACATGCAGAACTGTTTGCATCGACAGAAATGAAGATGCTACTTTGCGCTCAAGAGTGTCAGTTTCAACATTCTCACCCTCACACAATGATACATCTATCACTGCATTCTGAGCAGAGATTCATGAGGGAAGGGCCCTTCATCCCCATCACCACAGTCAAGATCACAGCTATATCTTAATTCTGTGTCAACATCATCTGTTGCACCTACAGTAGAGACTGATGATTTTAAGTCTTTTGCTGTATGATTTTTGTGCGTTCTAGTTTTGTGAGTGGCAAAATTGGCAAGCTTATTTGTTTTATAGCCTCAACCAACAAATCGACATGTTACATGTTCACCACTCTATCGTATTTACACGCGTGTTTAATATATGTGAATATTGTCGATTTAGCGAATGTGAAAAAACTACAAATGTAGCGAACACAGCTTTGGACCCCAATGAAATAGGTAAGGAAATTTTTTAAACATTGTATCATTGTATTGCAGCAGGTACTCATAAGTAATCTTCTGTAACAATGTGTATTATAATGTTTTGTTGTTTAGATGCTCAAGGACCATACACGGGTAGTGGTGCGCAACAACTGTGTTACGTCCACAAACCGCACACTTCTCTGGACTGTGCCCCCATGGTTATACCTTCTTTCGGCAATGATTCTTTAGAACTTTGGGACTTTGCTTCAGCGTATCAGATTTCTTTGGAGCTGGTACCTATGCACATTGCTTTAACAAATCAGAACTCCTTGACCCACGCTTCTTTGGGTGATTGTACCAGTGCAGAACCACTTTCCTCAGCCGACGGACGGATTGATGATGGCATTGCCGGTGCTCAAGACCCAAAACTGGAGAATGTGCAAGGTGATGCTGTTCAATTAAATAATATTTCTGATTGTGATTTGCCTGCGGATAATGTTATACAGGAATGTTTTAGTGTTGAGCAAGCGTTTAGGGATAGATTAACAAACGATATAGAGGAACTAAGATGGATAATATCCCCCACGTATCTTGATTTTTACTGACCGATGTGAAATTGTATTGGTAACTATAATCACGCCGTCCTTGTCACTATAAACGTATCCCACGATCTTGGGTATTGAAATTCTATTAAAACAACGTCCCATGGACCCTTTAATATTAGTGACCTTGCAAGCTTAATTCTGTAATTAGAGATTTTGTTGTCCGAGTACACGCTCTGAGACGAATCGCACGGCAGTGTTATGTAAAACTCCTCGTCGGCCATGATGTTGCACTGAATGAAACATACAACCTTCGGGACTCTGGTTTAAATGTTTTATTCCCATCAACAGTGATTTTCGTCAGCTCTTCTTCATAAAACGACCCTTCTAATATATTGCTGTCATAATCTTTCAACTAGAATGGTGGTATTCGGGTATACATTCAGATATGGTAAAAATTCATGTGTGAAGTTTTGTTCATAACCCTTTGTGAATGTACCTCTCACTCTAGATACTCTAACGATACTCTACCCTATTTTGTATTTAAACACGATATTTTTATCTTTTATGTTGTACACACCATACAATGTTTTAAACACTATATTTTCATTTTCTTTGCACACGTTTATAGGTTTCATCTTGATACTCCGATGATAACTGTTGTTGTAGGATGTAATCAAATCTGGTAATACATCCATATAAGTCTTGGAATTAACAGCTATTAGATGCCTCCACATTCTAGACTTGATAGTTCTGTTGAAGCATTCGACCACAATGGCTTTTAGTTCACTCCCCTTGGCAAAATGATGAATACCATATTTAGACAACATGTTCTGAAAGTTTTTGTTGAAAAATTCTTTTCCACGATCAGTTTGTAGCTTTTGAGGTACACGTCCTTCCTTTAGAATACTTTCAAAAGCCTTAGATATCTCGGGACCCGTCTTGTTTTTTAAAACGCGTGCCCATGTGTATTTGCTAAAAAACATCTATGCATGTCAACATAAATTTTTTAAGTTTTCATTTTCCTTTGAGTACATACTCATATAGACCAGGTCAGCTTGGAATTGTTTATCTATACCATAAACCACAACTCTATTTCTCTTAAAGTTAACACGTACAGGTCTGTGCAGCGTGTATGCGTCTTCCCCAGATCATCACTCGTAGCTCCGACCCACCACTACATATCCCTACTGTGCCTTTAAAATGCCCCAAATGTTTGTAATATAGATAATAACACTTTTCAGGTGTGACACTATCACACATTATATGGTAGTCCCCATAGCCCTCACTTTCTAAAAAATTATTCCACATTCTATTCCTGAATATTTCCCAATCTTCGGCACAGAACGATATGTGTCACACATCGTATGAGGATCCTTCACAAGTACAGTCGGCTGTATACAATCTCACAACACTCCTTTTTGTCGAAAGCATATCCACATACAGTTCCTTTGGTAGTCCATAGTCCCTTGGTATACGACAAATGTTTAACAACCCCAACCTTACTGACAGGTTTTGGTCTTTTCGGTGCACAGAGTATTTTAGGATCAACACAGTCCATCATCGTTGTCCTGAAAAGTCTTCTCCTACTTCTTGTAACCATCTTCCGCTAACATGGGGTCGTGAACCCTCTTTTAGCGTACACTCCAAGTGTTCCATCATCTTAGACCTGTTAACTTTGTACTACCCACTTTCTGCCGTGACCAAGCAAATTTACCACTTGTGGGGCTAATAAGGATTTATCTCATCTTATGTCTTACTCTCGCTAGTCTAACTGGATGTCACCAGATCTTTAAAGTTATCAATGTGTTTTTCTACATTTAAACCATTTTCACTTTAACTTTTAAATTAGTTTTTACAGGAAATAATGTCAGCATTGCCTTGCAAGCACCCAAGGACACAGCATAGAAACACAACAACTATTATTTAATTGTGTATAAACGCCCATGCCTAAGTCAAACCACTAAATTGCTGTAGGACTAAATAAATATATTTCAGACAACAGTTATGAACTGTCAGAGTTTGAATTCCCCACATCTGACACACATCACATACGCAGTCAAACTGTGATAATCATGACCTCTTAATAGTAGAAATGAGACAATAATATCATACCTGACCATTTATTTGAGGACAATTATCCCATTTTTAGCCCATTCCTTTGAACAGAACAGATTCAGCTCTGGGATGGTTCTCATATGAACTGTTTTCTCACATGAACCATTCTCTTCAGGTCCTTCCACAATATTTTGCTTGGTTAAGGTCAGAACTTTGACTCTACTGTTCCAGAACTTTACATTTATTCTTTTGATTTGCGGGTTTCCATTTTACTTGACTTTATTTACAACACTCATGAACACAAAGCAGCCAAGAGGGCCAAAACACAAAGCAAAACCTAGAACTTCAAGACTGAGTAACACGACAGACAAGACCTTAACTCTACACATGAATGACGGGTATACGTCCAGGCATTAACAAGGCACAGAAGATGATGGACCGACACAAGGGCATTGCATTCAGGACACTAAATACACAAAGGACTAGGACACGAACCAATCAGCAAGTACAATCACTTAAACCAAAACCCTAAACAGCTATGACTAAAACATGAATCTAGACATCACGAAAACATAGAACATCACAAATAAGAGTATTACATATTCTAAACAATGGCGGCCTCTAGTGACCACTGACCATGGACGTAACAGTACCCCCCTCCCAATGGTGCAACCCCAGGGCACCAAAGGGGGCCCCCAGGCGAACACAAGAGAAGAAGGGGGGTGGAGGCCCTACAAGGCTTTGCCCTTGCTGGCTGTTGACAGGGGCCCACCTACAGGTCCCTATTGTGCCCCCAAAAAAAATCCTGGGGTTTCCTTTTTGTGGGCCCTGATGGCACCGCCCCTCCAATGGTGCACCTCGGGCACGCCAGGGGGCCTGGACCCTTCCGGGGGACGGCGGGGCCCATTGTTGTAAAAGCAGTCCCAGAACAGGAACAGGGATGGAGGCTGCTGTGTCGGGAGCAAGAACAGGGGCTGCAGCGCCTGGAGCAGGTACAGGGGCTTTGGTGTCGGGAACTGGAGCTGCAGCTTCCTGACTTGGGTCTTGGGCAGGGACCAGGGTCCTCGGAGCCAGCATGGGCCATGTTTGGGGAACCGATGTGGGCATGGTCCTCTTCCCAGTGCAATCTCCTTATTCCTGTTTAAAACATTTCCGGTCACCTCACACATACATCCTGGCAGTTGTGGCAGCCTGAAATCTTTTTAAAAACATGTGGATCATATGAGCATTTTGAATATAAAGATGACTTTTGGCTCTAATGGAGTTTGCCAGTGTTTACATAATTAACTGGCAAATTAATAATAAACAGCATTAACATTTCCTATTAACTGTGATTTGTTGAATTCTTGCTTATTATAATGAAGTGGAATTAAATGTGTATTGATCAAGGCTTTCACAAACTGACTAATTCTCATTGCAGATTAGAACCAGTGAATCAGTGAGAACCCCTATACTGTTACATTTCCAATATTTCCCTGTTACTCTTCCTTTATTTCATTGAAGAATTTGAATACTTGATTGTCTTTTTAAAAAGAAATCTCAGACAATTGTTCTCGCCCATTAATGACATCATCACGGTTCTAGAAGACTTGCATGGTGATGATGTCATAATGGTTGTCATGCCAACTGATGACATCACACCAAAAGACTCATATATCAGTATTTTAATCATTTTGATGTGAGGAGATGGAAAGAAACACTTTTCAGGTGATTATTATGAACTGAGTGGAGAGACGAAGAGAGAAGATCCACAGGAAAAGAACAGAAGAGGTACAGCAAATGACATTCAAATAGCTTTAGTCTACTGTATTATGATTCTACTGTATACAAAACTGTAGTGTGGCTATCTATCTATCTATATATCCTTATATGAGATGGCTCGGGTGCCAGAACCATTATATTACGGGGATACGTGCCCCACCCAGTGATTTGTGTGAAACACACAAGATGCCGAGTGAGTGTGCTGCTGTTGTGTTCTGTTGTATGTTGCTCCTGTGGTCTAGGAGGACGATATTTCGTCCTCCTAGACTCAGAAGCCTGGAGAAGCTGTAGAGCAGTGGGGAACAAAGCCAGCTGGAGTCTATGAATAACATAAAAGCAGCAGAAGTGGATTCCATTTGGAACAATGGTGTGGAGAACCCCATTCTCCCCTTACTCACCCCTGGAGAGAATGAATCAAGAGCAACAGGAGCTCCTAGAAGCTCAAGCTCATATATTGAGAGAAATAAAGGAGAACATCCTCAGGACCAGAACATCCTCGCATTGATCAGCAAGTTAGTCCAGGGCCATGACTGTCCCTTATGCCACAAAGCCACCAGGAGCCCCCAAAGGCTGAACACCACCAGAGGATGAGGAGTGTTCTGGACTACATGTAGTTGGAAACTTTCATGGATCAAAAACCCTACAGCTGCAGGACCCACTCATCTGCCTCTGATGATGGTGAAACCCAAACAGAGCCCCTCCCACCCCCAGGCACACCCCTGAAAAAGCAGACTGTTCACTGCAGCGCTCCCAGACTGCAAGCGGTTTACCAACAGGAGAGCTCCCACCTTAACACACCTGTCACAGGTAGTAGGTTTCCACCACTGACCAGCCCTGTTAGGCAGAGGACAATAGCAGAACAAAGACTGGAGCACAGGGGCATCATGAGTGGCCAGAAAAGCCCTGTGGAGGATGTCCTCCCATTTCGGTCTTCCCTAGAGAGACTGAAGCAAGAAAGAACGGAGCTCCTGCAAGCTCGTGTGCATCTATTAAGGCACAATAAAAAACACGAATGGGACCAGGAGGACATACTTAAACAGATCAATCTAGGACAGTGATCACCTCTTGGCACAAAGTGTTCAACAATACCAGTTAATTGAGGTCTTAAAAAGGACGAACAATTTCTGTCTGGAGTCACAGAGGATAAAGCGTGTTCGGGATCACACAGTGCTAAAACCCTTTATGGGACCCTTGTCTGGGCCCGATGTCAACAAAGTCTACTGTTATGACCTGGGATCTGACTCGCAGAGGTAAGGTGATAAATGAAGTTTTGGGGGAGATGGTAAACCAAAAAAAGTTATGGAATTACGGACACCAGACAGAGGATAAGACAATATTTACAAATTATATTTACACAATTATTTACAAAAGGATATACACTGTTTACAAGAGACAAACACATCTATATACAAATATTTACAAGTAACACAAAACAGAGAATACACTTACATGAGTGGAACGAACGATAACCCCAAAGGAAAGAAAACTACGAAATACCCTGAACCTGCCTAACCCAAATAACTAGTCTAAACAAAAAGTACAGGGAGTGGGGTCGACCACTAACTAACACAAAAGAACTGAAAATACACCTTACAAAACCTAACTAGTTCCACCGTGAAACATAACTCTGAAACATACAAATTATCTAGTCTCTAATCACTGCTCTCTCCTTAACTGCTCTCTCCTAAACTGCACCCCCCTCTCAGATCTCCAGCTTCCTCTTTTAAACCAGGGAAAGGCGTGTCGCGGCAAAAGCGCTGACATTTAGGTGAGAGAAGCACTCTAAAGAAGTACAAACGACTGTATTTTGCTATAACAATCAGAAGTCAGTTTATTACAT
>JBBJLS010072003.1:0-10685 GCA_037577275.1 Bryconaethiops microstoma
AGAGAGAGAGAGAGAGAGAGAGAGATAGAGAGAGACAGAGAGAGAGAGAGAGAGAGAGAGAGAGAGAGAGAGAGAGAATGACAGCATATTTAAGTGAATCAGATCACACTTTTATAATTTCTCAACCAGTTAAGACATGTCTGTTCCAATTCTTTTTTTTAAACTGAAACTATGAGTCCAAAATTGCTAATAAGCACTAGATGTCAACAATCACCCAAACCTTTTTTGTACATACATCACATCCAGCTCGTAGTTAAGGTGGAGCCGACTTGTAGGTGTGGTTTAGGATATAGTATGACTTACTGTGAGTTATAAAAATTAAATACAACCTCCCTGTGTAGCCGAACAATGCAGTCAGTCTTTTTAGACAAAAAGTGTCGATACTGAATTGGTTTTATAAACAACCCCAAAGCATAGCAGATTCAGCCCCATGCCTAACATTCAGCATGGTGCTGTTTTATTGAAATACTTCTTTTTTCTCATTGAACATACCATAAGCTCAATTTTTCTTTCATCAGACCACGGTCCTTCATATCAAACAGCTTTTTGTTTGTTAGAGCCTGGAACTGAAGGCAGCTGTCTCAGTGCCTCGCTGTTCATGCTGTCTCATAAGTCAGTGTCTTAGAGGGCAGTATTGTGTTGAAGGTAATCTGAGGTAACCTGCCACTGAAGTGCGTTTGAGACAATTTGATTGAGACCTGAAAAGGTGCAGAATACTGTCTGAGCAGACAGTGTTTCAGACAAAGTCACAATAAGTGTGGTTGATTTTAGTGGTTGACTTTTGCGATAAGATCTTAAAAACTAGATGCATTTTTGTAAGAAAATGGTAAGTGTGATTGCTATGGCAACTGGGGTTGTTGCTAGGTGGTTGCTATGGCATTGCTAGGTGGTTACTAATGGTTGCTGAGGTGCAACAATTACATTCTTATGCCTGCAACTTCAACTTTTTAATGTTCTGTTTACCTTTCCAAACCTATTCCATTGACATCTGGTTCCATTGACTACCACTGTGAGCAGTTCTGACTCGCTGAGTGTCTTTTCCACATAGATAATGTTTGTGTAACAACACTGCACAGCAGACCAGAGTGTCATTAATTCTATGCCAGGCAAATCAACCTGTGGGTCCTTTTGCTTTGCACATTTGATCAGTCTGTAGGTCACTGTTTCACAGATTTTTCTAAGTGCTCCATTCCTTGTCTTGACAATAGTTCCCCTTCTTAAAGTCATTTCAGTTGAAGTTACAAGGAGGTGTTTGGATAGCTTTCATTCGCTTGCGTCAAATACCAATTAGCATTGTTTCAATGAACCCATGGCTGTGGAGTGTAAACATTACCCTCAGCATTTTGAAGGGCCACACACAGTGCTGTGCAAAAGTCTTAAGTACCTATGCAAATTGTTTGAAACCATTTTTCTCAGCATGTGTGAAAGTGTCTTCCTTGCAAAGTTAACATTATAATAAATATAAAGAAGAAAACAGTAAGTATTTCCAAAAAACTGCATTGAAACTTGCTGCTAAAAATTTGTAAAATTACCTCAGAATACACATTTATTTGCACTACCTGCCTGTTTTGTACTTTGCTATTTTGTACTTCGATGCTGCAATATAATGTTGCAGCAGTTTTTTGACTCTGCACTTTGTCTGTTTTTTGTTTACACTATTTGCTTTGTATGCTATTTGTTTCAGAGAATGCTATTTCAACTCTCTGTGTACTTGCGTATGTGGCTGGGCTGACAATAAACTCTCTTGAATCTTGATTCTTAATCTTGAAAAGTATCAAGATTTGTTTTGTTTGTAAAAAGTAGTTCATATTTTGTGAGCTGATCAGAAGAACAGGTACCAGATTTCTCCTCGGTTCCTCCAGCTGTTGTTCGGATTGGTGAAATTCCATCAGCAGCTCTTGGTTTAATTTAATACTTAATAATTTAAGTACTGACTGAGTCAAACCAGATTTCTGATGAAAACAACAAGTAATTGTGGGCTTCCACAAAGAACACATTGATATACTGCACATATAATCATTATTAATGTTATTTGTATTTATTGTTTTAAGTTTTATTTAGTATATTAAGTAATAATGTGAAAGAAACACGGCTCATCTGAACAGTTTTTAAATATACTTTTTGCAGACCTTCAAACACTACAGTTATTTATAATGCTTTTATGCCTTTAACCACAATGGAGTTGAGTCAGTTACTTGTAATGTGTGTTGTATTTAAAATCAGTCTGGTTATAGAAGTTACAATAAAGAAATCCACCAATTAGATGGTGGTTGTCAAGCTCACCATAGTGATGGCCCTGGGGCCTAATGCTCTTGCTAGCTGCCCCAAAACTAAAATTCCATCTACACCACTGGACTGGACCCAGTGTTGGCACATATTCAGTGCTAAAACACTTGGATCAGGATTGTGGATAAAAAAAAATTGCAATTGAACAAAACAGGGCATGACGAGATGCTGTCAGACAGAGCCAATGAGAGAAACGGAGAAGAAAGAAATGAAGAAATAGAGTATGTGAGAGGCAGACGGCGAGGGGGCGAGTGTCGGTGGGGAGAAGCCCTCGCCCATACTGATTAAGCCTGAGAGGTGAAAGCGTGAGAGTGAGAGATAAGAAAACAAAGACACTTTTAGTGGAGAGTCACCTTCAGGATGCAAGGCTGAAGGTCGGGACCCGATCACTCGAGCCACACAAGTGCCTGCATCCATACTTCCGTCACCCGCACAGAACCCAATTACAGCACCCACAGACCCCAATTACACACACGCTCACCGATAACGCAACACACACACACAGATAAACCCATCACACTGCACGCTCAAGTGCCTCTCCTCGTCCTCAATCTGTCTCGCACCAGGCCCGGTCAGCGAGGGGCGGAGCTCTGCGGGCAGGAAGTGAAAGGATTAGGATTAGGGCTCGGCCAGGGCTGTCACACAGAGCGCCTGAGGAACGAAACTAAAAAAATTATCTTTGTGAAGGAAGTGCCATGTGACCACACACCGCTGCATTCCGCTGTGCACCACTGCACCAACCTCCGGCCTACAGCGGCGAAAGAAACGCTTGCCCAGAACAAGCGAAGTCAGAAAAAAGGCTCCCACCGCCTCGAATCAACAGCCTCGGAAAATAGCGTAGCCCTTTGATCTGGAAGCTCACGAAACAAGTCCGGGAAGGAGTGTGTTCCAGTGTACTGCTGGGGTTAGTGAAAAAATTCAGTTAAAGGATTTTCGGGAGAAAAGCTGGCCTTTTACTCTGATAATATGTTGTAGGTCTTGCGCAAAACGCACAAACAAGGCAGGTAAGTATTTGGACCATAACACTAGGCACAGTAGAAGATGATAATGACACATTCTTAACTGGATGAGGAAATACAGTTTCACTGTTAATTGTTCTAATTAATACCAGCCAGAAAAATGAGCCTAGCAACAGCCACACCTTCTTCCCTATCAATCATGTATTTAGTAACGCATCCTTGGCCACAAATATATTTCAGGCAAATATATTTCATTGTAGCATAATATATTAAACTTATTTTTTTAATGTACAAATTGTACTAATTGCTGTAGTGAATGTTTAGTTTAAACAGGGGGCATCAAACTATTTATCACCATGCTTATTAGAGTTTTCCATAAGATGTTGCATATACAGTTTTTTGATGCAAGGGCTCAAGCATTAGTCTGCTGCTTTTCACTGGTGTATTAGCTGAACTTTCATGTGGAATTAGGCCACCTGGGTACTTGATGACTAATATTTAATGGTCTTTCAACATTTTTCACAGATTCTCTTATGTAGCCCCTGAAACACTGCTTTGAGCCTTCTGGGGAATTAAAAATAACCTAATTTAAGAGCCACGATTATAGACTTATTTAAATACTTTGGCAGTAATGTGACTTAATATGACCATGCCACATGAATGGAAGAGAGAAAGAGAGAGAGACAGAGACAGAGAGAGAGAGAGAATGTATATGTAGGGGTACATTCTGTATGTGCATTTAATGACATAAGTAAAAGTTTGGGCACCCCTGGTCAAATGATACACTGATTTGTGAAATCTGCACATTCTCTGGAACCCACTTCTTTAATGCACAATTGCTGTTTACCCACTTAATTTAACATACTGAGAATAAAAAACATGAAATGTGGCCTGTGCACAATATTGAACTGAAATACATGCAAATAAATAGAAATGATGTACTAAAAAAAATTAAGTGTGTTCTCTCTAAAGGAAGTGGATTCTTTGCACTTATAAACATGTCACTTGACTGGTGGTTTTCAAATTTTTGTATACAATAGAAATTTATCATTTTGAAATTCTTTTTTCTTTTCTCATTTTTTCCTCCAGTGGAAAAACTCTAAGACACCATTCAGAGGTTTCACTATTAACTCTCATGTAACTGCACCTTAAGCTTAACTAAAGTGAGAAAGTTGAAGAGAGCAAGGAAGAGGGAGAATGAATGAGTGAGAGAGAAAGGGAAGAAGAAGAGAGAGTGAGAGGGAGAAAGGGAGAAGGAGAGGGAGAGACAGACAGAGAGAGATATTGAGGGAGAGAGAGATCATCGGAGGCTAGCTGTCAGGAAGATAAGGCCGTGTCTGTAGGAGCCATGAGCCACGTCCAGAAAACCTGTTAGAGAGGATGAATGTCAACCGGCTGCCCTGCCACTGCATTAGACACTTAATTAACCTCTTTGTGCACTGATCCGAAGCTCTCTCTCTCACACACACACACACTCCCATCCTCCATAAGTGTTTGTGTGCTTAAGTATTCATACTTTCTTTCCAGGCACATGCATCCTGCACTTCAATGTATAACGAGTATTTATACTTTTCTGGATACATCCATCCACGTATGCATGTATAGTAGTGTGTTTTGTAGAGTTATTTTTGAAGATTTTTATTTGACTTCTTATCTGACTTTTCTTTTAACTTTATATTAATATTGATATTGTCTTTGTGCTGTCTGTGCATCTGTGCAGTCATAACATAAGCAATTTCCTCTGGGATCTGCAAAGTTTTCTGATTCTGCTTCTGATACCAGTGGCTTAACAAATGAACCCCTTGCTTGTGTTTTTGGCCCGAGTTCCTTTATAGCTGTAATGAGTAAGGGTCAATGCAGCCAGGATGTAATCGCAGGACCCAAAAGAATCCAGGCAAAACAAAACAGGTAACAAAAACACCAACTCAAAAAAATACAGAGAAAAACACAGAACATACAAAACCTAGAGATGGTCCAAGGGATAACAAAAACAGGAACATAGCAGAAACAATGGGGAAAATAAACAGGTTTAGCACAAACCCAAGAAAAACCGGCACGACTAGAAAATTACAATAACAGAGAGTTTTACTAAGAGCAGAGTTACAGGAGGTTTTACAAAGAATCCACAAACACTGACTGAAACACAAGGAGTATAAATACACTAATTAGACAATGGGAAGCGGGAGGAGGGGAGGAGACAGGAATGAGAAACAGGATAACGAGGGGGCTGGGCTAAGGTGGAGCTAATACCAAAACAACAGACTCACATGGAAATGGTAAACAAGGAAGACAGAACATTACAAAAAGCCAAAAACACAGAAATGACAGGGAGAATGTTACAATAGCCTTCATGGTCTGACCTGACTTTATAGTGCAAAATCTGCCTTGAGACGGTGAATGAACTCTAGTTTCACCTATTTAACACCAACCACACAATATCAACCAACATTGGAAATTTCATGCGAGTCACATGAAACACCACCACATCTTTTCAAACAACTGCTTTAACTGCCAATCCTGTTACATCAAATAACAGACCCCCACCCAGGCTGAGTGAAGGGGGTGATGAGTTGGGGGGTTGGGTTCTGCGGGTGAGAGGGGGGTGGCACAGGGAAGATCATATTACCTACCCTGAGAGAGCAAGGCCAATTGTGTTCTGCCGGACTCTCAGCCACGGATGACTATGGCACCACCGGGGACTGAACTTCCAATAACAGGGAAACGATTTGACAGTTGTTCCACTCGGGAGCCCTCGGGCACATCTTCTTGACCATATTGGGAACTTCAAATTCAATATTCAAAGGAAACCCTTGGGAGCTGCTGTTTCACACATAATACTTCCACATGACATGAGCGATGCGGCAGCGTGACTGCTGGGTTTAGTCCATTCTCACAGCATTCACGCCCTATAATGGTACAGCTACCTCATCACTGCTGGCTTAGATGTCCCTTTTGTAAATGGATAAGAAGTATGGTCAGTTTCTTAACTGTAAGAAAGATCATATGTAAAAGATGACATAGTATTTTTTTGCCAGCACAGAGACACCCCATTTGCCAACCTTCTGATAGGGCGACCCAATGAATTAAACCTCTACACTGTGTGTACCAAGGCTTCTTTGTGTTAAGAAATTACAGCCATTTTCAAAGGAGGACCTTTAGCAGTTGCTTGTTTTATTTTATGTTTCTGCGGCCAAAACATCTCTCACACTAAATGTATCTCTCACCAAACACCATCCTCTCTTTTACCAGAAGCCCCTTTGCTAATCCCCTAACACTCTTCATTGTCACACATGACATTTGCATTACAATATTTAACACACTTTATCTTCCCACATGCACCATAACAGCACTTCATCTCAATACCTCACTAACGTGTGTTTTCTCTCTGTTTACAGTGAGAATCTGTAGCCCAGCCATGAATTGAGGATTTTTATTCACTTTACTTGGTTTTCAATAGCTTACTGCACAGCTTTTGTGCTGCATCTGAGATGCTGTGCCATGGTGTTTATGCAGATGTAGGACCCTCTAACCTAATGGCATGGGCATGGGGTGAGGTAAGGGTGGGTTTGGGAACTGCATTAAAAAAGCAGTAGCTATTATATACTGATAATACTGATAATATAAACTGCATATTCAGACTCCGATGCGAGGAAATACACACACAAACACACACGAACACACACACACACACACACACACACACACACACACAGACTTTTACGTACAGAACAGACTGAGGAAATGTCTTCATACCAGCCCTGAGACAACAGAACCTGCTACACAGTGTTATTAGAAGGAGAACTTTAGATTAACCCTCCAAGGCCCACCATAGCAGATATCGATTCTTTTTCACAGCCTGTAGAAGTCTGTAGAAGGAAAGCACAACCCCTAAGCCTTCAATCCAGACCACATCGGTGCTGAGATAGTTTATCATGATTTTAATTAAATTATGTACAGTCTTGATTTTCTTGTAGATGTTTTTTTGTAAGAGAAAAGAGGTGCAAACCTGTCGGTACAGAATGCAAACTGAATGTAAATGTAATTCATTGCGTAACAGACTGTGCAATGAATGATGTAATTATGCAAATTAGACAGATCTTCTAAGGTTCTAAAGGTCGTCTAATGCTGTGTGTACATGCTGGTTCTGTGGCTCATAGCAGGATTGGCGTAGTGTAGGAATGTTGCCATGGTAACAGCATTAGCATATTTGTAGGACGATGGTTTTCTCGACTATCTGACCTGTGTAGTGTTTTAAACACACAAATGTTTCGCAGTGCAACTGATCGTGTTTTTAATGAAAGCCGCTTCTCCACCAACACTTTTTATTCCTCCGCTGCAGCTGATGGCAAAAAAAATCACTTTTATTTGATTGAAAAATGTGGAATATGAAATATGGAATAACCGTCATAACATTAATAAAGCATAAGGCTTAACGGCATGTTAAGCTGCAGGTTGTAAGTACATTCAGAGCACAGACATGTTTGTTCTGCAACACAAAAGTCAAATGAACTAGATTTGTATCTCTTGAAGGAAATAAGACATTCTAAAATAATATTTAATAACAGGATGAGGATGAGGATAGGAATGAAATACATGATAATAATAAAATAGGAGGGATAGTAAGGAAGGAATGAGGGAAGGAGTGAAGGAAATTAAAAAAGAAAGAAAAAATATGGAAGGAATAAAGAAAAAGACGAAGGAAAGAAAGAAAGAAAGAAAGCTTTTAATCAGTTGAAATTAATTAAAAATGAAAACAAATTCAATCGAACAATACAGCCTTGCAAGAAGTTTTAAAACATTGCCCATTTGAATGTATGGCAAAGTAGTACTGTACTTTATCATAATCAATACTATAACATTTAAATAAGAAAGTACATACATGTATTAATTAAATAAATATTAATGGGAGATAACATTCGACAGTTTTGAGGAAAAATACAAAAATAAGTCTTAGGCATCTGAGAAAATCTTAAAACTTGTTTACTAATGGGCAGTAGTTTTAAGTTAGTGTTAAAACACTAATATTACAATAAACACAAATAACATTAACACAATACATAGCTGGTGGCCTAGTGGTTAGGGAGTTGTCCCTGTGATCAGAAGGTTGTGGGTTTGAATCCCAGGACTACTAGTGGCACCACTTGAGTGAGTTACCATCCCCACACTGTTCCCGGGCGCTGTGTTTCTGGCTGCCCCCTGCTTCACTTGGTGAATGGATTAAATGCAGAGAATTATTTCATGCTCTTCACACTGTGTGCTGTGGAGTGTTCACATATGACAGAATGGATGCTTTATGCACTTAATGTATGACAAAGTGTTCACTTAACCATTTCGTCATGGACACTCAGTATTACTTTGCAGCTTCCATCAAATACTTGGGTTGGCGCTTTTTACTTCATTAGATTAAATAAGGTGTGTTTATAGAATTTTTATAAATCCATAGAATGACTGGAGGTATTGAGCAGAAATCTGGAACCAAACCCATGTTCTTCTAACCAGCTCATAAAATATCAACTACTTTTTGGTGAAAAAAAATCTTTATCTTGTTTACTGCTTTCTTGTTTGTTTGCATTTATTCTAATGTTCACTTGTGTTTTGCTGACAGAAAGAAACCCACTGCTGATACAAATGGCTTCAAACAATTTGCCAGTACTTTTGTACAGTACTGTATGAATATACACAAGCATATACACATACATACACACATTCGTGTGAGAGGGATTCTGAGGGATCCTGAAATTTCTTTTCTTACAGAAATTTCACAGTTTTTTTGGTGTTTTGCTGAGGACTGATACGGACCCTCAAGCACACGCAGTCATAGTGGGATTCTCAACATGACAGTATGAGGAGATTTTAAAATAGCAGCGACTGCAGCCTATCGTGAATGAGAACAGACAGAGGGCAACCTCCTGTTCTCCCTCTGTTCTAATTGTGCTTTATCCTGCCTGATCCCAACTGAGAATTATTAAGCCCCACTTCCACACTGATAGCTCCAGGATCGAACCGTAAACTTCTCTTTTTATAGCGCCCCGAGACGAGACTCACACTTCAGGGACTCAAGACTCAAGATGGACTCACACTCCGGGGACTCACTTGGGACCTGAGAAGAGCTCATAAACCAGAGACTCAAGAGAGACTCACCTCAAAGACTAAAGACGTGACTCCAGAGATTCAAGGCTTGCTTCAGACTCACTTTGCAACCAGATATGGACTTGCGCCTGAGACACTCAACTTGTACTCGCACCCTGGAGACTCAACTCGGCTCACACACCAGAGACTCAACTCAGACTTGTAACCCAGAGATTCAAGACTCAGACTCACGCCCGAGAGTCTCAACTGCGACTGACACTCAAAGACTCAACTCGGACTTGTAATCCAAAGATTCAAGACTCAGACTCACACCTGAGAGACTCAACTTGGACTCCCACCCCAGACACTCAACTCGGGCTTGCACCACACAGGCTAAACTCAGCCTCAACCCCAGAGAACTCACTGACTATGCTGTCAAGTGCTCCAAAACTGACTGGCCATTATTACATCATTTCTGAAAATCTAGGATACTGGACACTTTCACACCTGTTCACACACTTGTGGTGACAGGGTAAAAAAGACAATGCTGCTTTTATTGTAGTGCACACAGCCAACATGTCTCCACAGGCTCCCAAGCTTGCCTGGAGGATGAAATGTGTGTGCATCTGTGTGTGTTTGTGTCATTTATGTCATCCTGGAGACTCAATGTGATTTCAGATGATGGAATTGCGGTCCCTATGAGGGAAAAAATAACTGGTCCTTACGAGGGAAAAAATATGTTTTTACACAATGGTTTGGTGTGAAATACACCATTCTAGAGAAACATACCAGGTCAGACTTGATCACAGTGGTAACTATTGGAGCCAAACGTCTGAAGAGCTTAATGTCTCCCTCACAGAAAGTTATTACATGCAATGGTCAAAAATACACTGTCTGATGCTTGAGACACTCTTTTAAAATAGTTCCGTGATGAAATGTTGGCTTTTTCTCCTGTTTTTGTCATAAAAATATGGAAGAGCAGACTCAAGCCTCTGGATATGGAATATAAATGAAATGTAAATCAAATCATTATGCAGCTATGTAATTAATTATGTACTAAGTACACTGAAATGGCAAAAAAAACCCCAGTAAACTTCTGAGGTCATGACTGAGTTCAGCAGAGCACAGCAATATTAAGATATAGTGAAGCAGAGAGCAATGGAAATACCCAACAAAGATGGGAATGCGTGTGTTTTTGTGTGTGTGTGTGTGTGTGTGTTCTCCTTCAATGTCTCAGTTCTAAAGTATCTCTTGATTCTGTTGTCTGTAAAGCACTTCACTATTTTCTCTCTCTCTCTCTCTCTCTCTCTCTCTCTCTCTCTCTCTCTGTCTATATATCTCTCTATCTGTCTATCTATCTATAAAGATGCT
>JBBJLS010072004.1:0-10685 GCA_037577275.1 Bryconaethiops microstoma
AGCACCACCAGTATACTGATCACCGCCTGATCATCTGGAATCATCTGCTCCTGTTTCTTCACTGCTTCAGGACTTCAATTAGACTTTAGTGCTTTGGTGCTTTGGTGCTTTGCTCTACTTGAATGATTCATACGTAGGTCACTGCGTGTCTTAACAAACAAAAAACTTTTGAAAGTCCATCAGGAAGCCTGGAGAACTGTTCCTCAAGACTACATTAAAAATACAAGAAAGTGTGTAGCGTAGCAGCAGTGTTTACCTTGTCCTCCAGCAGTTTTGCTGTTGCCGCCCACCGCCCCGGATCCTTGTCTCTGGAAAAGAGGAGACATTTCACTTGTTTAAAGTACTTTTTATTACAGTGATCAGAGTTTTACAGATTACAGTAAATTGGCTTCTCTCCTGTAATTTAGCAGATAATCTTTTATTAATAATAATAATAATAATAATAACCAATCAACTGCAAATCTGTTCAATATGTCTTCATGTTTTGGAAATTTAAACATTTATGATGTAAATGAAGGCAAATACTATAGAGGGTCTGCACTGACATCACTTTTCCACTGAAACTCGACCCTTCAGTCTGATTGAGTGGCAAAACATGCTGCAAAACTGTTGGTCCAACTGTGATCCTCACAACTTTCTGCTGAACCAGTGGACTACAGATACTGACCTGAGGTTTCCTCACATTTACTGCTTGTTTGCCCTCAGGATTTTCTTTGTGTAATACGGCGTCGAAAAACTGAACTTTGTTATTACGATTTTGCACAAATGCAAAAATATGCATCCATTGTTTCACTGGAAGAAAAAACTGCATGGTTTTAATATTTAACACCTGTATCAGCAGAGCAGTGTATCAGCTTTACTGATAAATGTTCTGCTGGCTTTAGAACACCGTCCACTGCAGTTTCCCCCCAGAATCCCTGACAGATGGATTCTGAAGGGCAGAAGCAGGACATCAGTCCACAAAACTCCTCCTGGCTGCACAGTGCAGAGAGAACAGAGCATCTATTTAAAGAGGCCGTGCAAAACCAAATCGGCCCTATTTTAAATAAGAGCTTCATAAACACATACTTTAATAAATGTACAGTTCACTTCTGTGTCCACTTATCCCAGCAAAAATCAGCAAAGCTCTCAAATTGTAAAGAAAAGTTTGACATTTTTTGTGATTTCACTAAAACAACGTGTTTATATTTCCTCCTATTTAGCCTACAGCAGTTTAGCCCCACCCACTCACACAGGACTGCTTTTAGAATGAGGCGCAATACAGGGAAGCCAATCAGAACAGTGCACATTTACATATATCAGCCTTAAAGGGCATATATAACAAAAAAAAACGAATTCTCACTTTTTAAAACATATGTCCAATGTGACATAAAATACATTGAAAGTTTCAGAATGTTATGTTCTCTCTCCACTAAATACAGCACATGTGAAAAAAACAGACATTTGAAGCCACTGTTTTTGTGATGTCACTTAAATGACTTGTTTATATTCTATATATCTATTCAGCCTACTGCAGCTTAGCCCCACCCACTCACACTGAAGTTGTAAGGAGTGTTTATGTCCAGACTGTAGTGTCACACGGGGGCGTGGGATCGGATCCACTTATTAGAAAATGTTGTGGGGTGATAAAGATTTTACAGAAATAGGGTCAATACGCTGATTTATGAATATTTTTGTGAGTCAGGACCTGCACACTATTACTGGACTGCTTTTGTGACTGTGCAACTTTAGGACAGCCAATCAGACTAAAGCTTATTTACACACATCAGTATTTAAACGCAAGGGTAACATCCCTCTTTATCTATGGGTGACTGTTTATTGATCAAATAAAAGCACACAATGATAATATGTGAATGTCACGGGAAGACATAAAATGCAAGAAAAAAATTGAAAAGATATTTAAAGAAACAAAAGCAGGCTGTTTTATTGTAAGGGATAAGGAGGGTCTTGTAAAATAAAATGATGTTTCATTAAAAAAAGTCTCCTTGTGGGGGGCATGTAGGGTATTTGCCCTTTAATATTAGAGGGATTGAAACCTCACTAAAGCAAGATGTTCTGCTGCGGCCAGCGGTTACATAACCCTCACCCCCCACAGTGACCTCGGTGAAGCACGAAAAGCTCCGCTTTGGTGATTTTGCCCCAAATCCAGTGGAGATCCTTCATGTTAGGGAACGACGGACAATAAAGATGTTATTGAAAGACCCCCGAAGCCTCATACAGGTGATTTATAGTCAGTTCACTCAGCACAGTGTGTGCAGGACAGTGATGAACGAAACTGCGATCAATGAGTCCACAGAACGGAGTGAGAGATGATTAAGGCATCCAGGTGACTCCTGCCTGCGATGCTAATTTAGCTGTTATAACGAAGACTCCCGCGCGGGATCACTTTCTCACCCCATTAATCTTGCGTCGGACAGTAAATACCTTATTCTACTCAACATACAGAATGCTGAGAAAACCAATTCCAGCTCTCGTCTCATCAGGAGCCTGTCATTTACACTCACCGTGTGATTTAACAGCGCTGGAGATCAGAGCAGGATATTAAAGGGCAGATTTACTCATTTGAGCACAGACCATCCTTTAAATATCTAATCACTGAACAGGCCTTCTCTTATTGGCTTTTACACTTTTAATTAAACCTCAGCCTCCTCGGAGCGCTTCGGATTTTCCGCATGTGTGCTACAATCAATATTCTACACACCTTAAAACTGCTGACACCCTCTAATAAATCTACAGGTCTGATCTTCACATCACTGCTGACGGTCTGCGTCCCAGCAGGGAGATGCACCTCTAGAGGAGCTCTGATGTTTGAATTTATGATAGCAGTAACTAAACCTCACACTGTAATCCACACATAAAGTGCAGAGAGTGTTTAACTCACCACACTTAATGTACGTAAAAGATAAAAGACAAAAGACAATATTGAAATCTGATATTATCCCAAAAAAATGCTATGATACTAATCTGCAGACATTTGAAAGTCTGAATATACATTCTCAGAAAGATTACAAGATAAGATGCTTTCTGACGTCTTATGAATTTTGTATTGATTAGAGATGATTAGAGGCATTAAAGTGCAAGATGATGCAAGAAATTTACCCTAGTTCAAAGCAATTCATAGTTTGTCAACCAAAGTCCAACCAAATTCTGCCGACCAAAGACCACTGTAGTCCAACGAAGACCCTTATGGTTTATTGATCAAAGACCACTATAGTCCACCAACGAAGGATTACCATCGTTCATCGACCAAAGATGGCCATAGTCTGCCAACTGAAGATCCATAGTCCATCCAACCAGACCACCTTGTCCATCATCACTATAAGACCAATAAAGTCCAATAAAGTCCAAAGTCATCCTTCAAATAAAAAAACAACAGTGCACCATACAAGCATACCCAGCTGACAGAAGTGCTCAGGTCCGAAACCGATCCTGATGAAGGACCAGAAAACTCAGCACAGATAAGGTCAGACACCCTGAAAAGCCACGTTCAGGACACCAGATGTGAACGGATTCTGTATTTGAGTGTGGGAGGGTGAAACATAATTTTTCCTTTATTAAGATCTTAACAAGGCTTTTAAAAGAACATGTGTCACGTCAGGCCTGGCGGTGCCGCTGTCTGTATGTAAACAGCTGAGCAGGCCACGTCCTCCCCAGCACAGCCCCTCCTGCATTATTAATCTGCTGCTTTCAATGAATTTCAAACAGTGTTTGCAGAGCTTTGATGCTCAGGAGCGAAGTCCCGCCACGCGAAGGCACACAGCCTCGAAACCAGCACGAGCACAGAACCCAGGTTATGTAACGTTTTTATCAGGAGAAGCATCTCCAACCTTCAGCTAAATTTAATCTCTCAGAAAATAATCCACGAGAGACTGAAGCCGCGACTGCTGAACCGCGAGAAAGCGGGGGTTTACTGTACATAACCTGAAGTGAGCTATTTATTTATTAAATAAAAACTAATAACTCAAATCTAAGAAAGTCCCAGCATGTTAACATCAATCAAACACATTATGGCTGTTCTGTGTTTCTCAGGATTCTCCTATTCCAAAAGTAAAACATTATTCTAGACCAGCTCACCTTCTGCAATCTGGATGGGGAGCTTAAATGAAGCCCCTGCATGTTTCTGATCTTCTCCTCGCTCCTTCACTTATCCCTCGTCTTTATGCGGGAGGTGCGAGCGCTGCTGAATTAAATCTCGGATATCAGAGCTTCTGTTATCAGACAGTCGGAGCTCCAGCGGCTTTTCAGAGCTGCAGCCTGTTCATACAGCTCATCTGCCCATCATAACATAAGCCACAAGAATATGAGGTCTGAGACTCAACGGTACACCCCACGACCCCAAGCCCTCTTTGATTGGACTGAGATCTGTATTAGAAACCAATATATAAGCCTATAGAGACAAACCAATATGCAGATTCAGCATCAGGTCTGGGGGGTTTGCAGAGGCAATAAAATGTTGGAGACATCTTGTTCTGTTCACCACCGCTGTAAAGAAATCAGTGTCTACAATGAACCATTTCACCCCAAACACACTCTGAACCCACTCTGGTTACTTACACTGGATTATGGGGAAATTTTGAAAAATGGGTGGAATTCCCCTTTAAAGAAAATATCAATATTTGCTCAAGGTTTCATGATCAGTATTGTTCATGCCATCAATTTTAAGTCTGGGCAATAAACAATAAAACGTTTTATTACCCAATAGTGTAAAATTATTGATTAAAAATTCAAATGAAAACAGTAGATGTCTCACAGTAACATTCAGTATAACTAGGGGAGTTTATAGAGGGGGGGCGACAAAGTGCGCGTATTTTCGTACGCACACGCGCGAAAGGTATGCATTAGCACTAACTTTTTTACAGTGTCTGCTTGTTTGGAAATGCCGTCATTCTTCACTCTGTTGATTCTACTAAGCCATTTCTTTGTACTCTTTCACTTTGCGAATGTGTTAAATAAAATGAGTGATATAAAAAAAAACACATCCCCCCTTTCTTTGACTCATTAAGGCGTTATGACCTCACAAAGATAAACACCATCCTAACGATAAAAAGAGAAAGACTGTTCCTGATGCAGTTTGTCTGGAGTAGATGCCCTCACGGTGTAAACAAAACCAGGACTGGAGTTTCAGATCATGGACTGGAGCTCAGAGTGCTTATAGGTTTATCATCCCTGAATTGGAAAGGTGACTCCAGCTCTCCTGACCTTCAGGCTGGAGCAGAGGATCTGACCGTGCTCTCCCCTGAAGCTCTGCAGTATCTCTGGAGTGTGTGGTGTGTGTTGTTTGCTCCTGAGCGACTCTGAGGGAGAGACCGTCCAGTTCCTCGTATTACATTTTTAATAAGACCTCCTTCACCAAACACAAAGCGGTTTTCAAAGAGCGCTCGCCGCCGACGGCCTTGACATCAAACAGCCTCCTGCAGCCCAGCCAGCGGAGGCGGATTAGTCTAAAGACACACATAAAACAAACCTCGTTCGCCCAGCAAGATGCTGTTTCATGGCAATTACCCCGCGTTTCACTCGTTCTCCACGTTTCCCCTTCTGTCGGGAGACTAATGGGCCCTGAAATCAGGGAAATTACTCCTGTTGTCTTTTCCATTACAGACAGTCAAAGGTAATAGAAGTGTGTGTGTGTGTGTGTTAGAAGAGAGAGTGACAAAAAGAAAGAGAGAGTAAGAGAGAGTGAGAGTGTGAGAGTGAGGGGAAAAAATGGGGGAGAAGAGAGAGAGGCAGAGTATAAAAGAATCAAAGAAAGAGACTATAAAAGAGATGTAATTGGAAAGAGATCGACAGATAGAAAGAAAGAGGGACAGATAGAGAGATAGACAGATAGAAAGAGGGATAGATAAAAGGACATGGACAGATAGATAAAGTATAGGATAGAGAGATAAACAGAGAGACAGACAGAGAGACTGACAGAGAGACTGACAGAGAGATTGACAGAGAGATTGACAGAGAGATTGACAGAGAGACTGACAGAGAGACTGACAGAGAGATTGACAGAGAGACTGACAGAGAGATTGATAGAGAGATTGACAGATTAATCAGTATCAGAAACCACATAAATGAATGTATTAGAGATACTGAGGGGAGTGGCTCCAGTGCTGAAACTGGCGAGGTGAATTGAATTGACTCCAGACAGATTTTTCACCTAACCATCATCTAACCCATCAGAATAATCAGAGAATGAACTGTCTTTTCTCTTATCACTCAGAAAGAACGTTTCCCTCAAACCTCTGACTGACCCAGAGCGTCCCAGAGACCCAGGAGGGAAGCTGAGAGGAATGAGGGCCCGCAGAGGAGGTCGGGGGTTAATCGCAGGTCCTCCCCTCCGTTAACTCCGCTCTAAAATTATCTTCAGAGCGGAGCTGAGACTCGCGTGCTGCTTCACTTTTAGCATGTCTATTTCGACTTCTCCTCCGTGAGCCGCTCTCAGTGGACGCAACACTACGGGACCTTCTAAACGGGGCGATCTGCGCTTTGAGGGGCGTTTAAAAGCGGAAGGTCGCAGGAGCAGGACTGCAGCTCTGCGGAGACACGTGTAGGGACGGCGGAGGGCTGAAAACTGACTGATGCCTGAAGAAGAGATGATCTATGAGGATCTTACAGTCTGGGAGGAGTGGCGCAGCAGTGACACCGGTTTTGTTCAGCTATTTTTAAAATAGAAGAGAACAGCTGGGTTTCCATTAGGATTTTATCAAAGCAGCCCAGGGTGCAGTTGGTGCCGTTGGCGATGAACGTTTGGAACTGTCTGCGTTGTGGCATTTACACTCATTTCACTGGAACTCCATCCTGAAATCCAATGCGAGGCTGATGAGGGAAAAGTCCAGAAGAAGCTACGAAAGATGACTGAATGAGTCAGGAAGACAATCTAATTGTGCTTTTGTGATAAATGTTAAGCTCCAGACTTTAGTAAACATAGGAACATGTGATCACTCACAGGAAACATCCCCACACACTGTTCTCCATGACACCTCCTACGTTTTGTGTGGCCCCTCAAATACATATGCATGGAGCGTAACCGGTGACTTGGACACCTGGAGCTGAGTACAGACCCTGAATGTTCTCATTATGTATTTGACAGGGACTTCAGTCCATTGGACTGTCCGCATTCTTTCAAAATTATTCCCACCTAATGACTCCTGAGCCTGCTACTTCAGAGCAGACAAACAGAACATTAGGGTTCCTGATTAAAGCAATAGAACAGATGTGATCAACAAAAAACACTCTCTGTTACATGTATTCTGGAAAGGTTCGCCTACGCCTCTGTTCCCACTCATTCACTGCAGAGGAGCATCTGGACGATTTTGACGGTGAGTTCTCGATGACACGGTGCGTCATGAACAACATCCTCCAAGACAGGAGAGTATGCGCAAAGAAGTTTGACTGTCAGAAACTTTCTTTCAAGCAGGTTTACTCATGTCTCACTGCATCACTGCTTGTGTCCTGTGATGGCGTCCCGTTGTTGTTGTTTTTTTGACATTGTCCCACATCTGCTAGTACTTTATAAACTTTTAATCCAGGCCACATGTTCATCAGGCTCCTCAGAGCGAGATACCTGAATTAATCCTGAAACCACAACAATGACCTCTCCGTGAGCAGACCTAAAAAAGAATACAAAATCTGGGAGAATTTTCTTAAAGCGAAGAATAAAGCTCTGACTGAATTTTAGCCCAGCGTTCCCCAAAGCAGCTGTAAAGAAAACGTCTGAGTGTGGATTCTGAAGCAGCGTTTCTACTGTAAATGTCAGTTTTGTTTGTGAGCTCTTTATTAGGGCGTGCAGTTAAGAACACGAGAAAGCAGGAACATCATAGCCTTATTGCTACTTAGGCTAAGTATGCTAACTGACGCTAACTAGAGTAGCATGAAAACCACTATCATTTGATTTCACAGCTTAACATGAAATATTCCAATGACCACCCCTCCGTATTCAATTCCTGTCCATGATGTCATAGATCAACTGAAATGACATTGTCCCATAGTTCGTGATGTGCCTTTTGATTGACTGCAGCTGGGCTTCAGGTTTCACCAGCTTAAAAAAAACATATTTAAAATAGCCTTGATCAAAACCAGTCATGTTGAACCAACCCACAGCTTCAAAAGGATCATAAAAGAAAAGAAGTCCCACCCTCCTCCTGTCCCCGGCGTTAATCAACTTCATCTGACATCCCACAAAACACTTCATCCCGCTTTTCCATTACGGTCCTCCACACACAGTCCTCCCATCTAATAAACTTATCCCTTTATTTTATAGATCTAATCCGCTGATTTACATTCCCTCTGCAGAACGGCCCGAGAGCCGCTTAGCGAGATCCACAATTTATTGGAGCCGCTCTGGTAATCGAACACAAAAACAGCGAATTACAAGCACAATTTATTCTCAGTGCAGTGCAGCCTTGTACTGTAATTAGTATGTGTGTGTGTGTGTGTGTGTGTGTGCGTGTGTGTGTGTGTGTGTGTGTGTGTGTGTGTGTGTGTGTGTGAGAAAGAGAGACACAGAGAGAGATGTGATTTATGAGGCTCTTACCAAAGTAAATTGGTATTCAAATATTCATATCTGTTTGATGTACTATTCCACTCTGTGTTTGTGTGTGTGTGTGTGCGTCTGTAAGTGTGTGTGTGTGTGTGTGTGAGTGTGTAAGTAGGTCAGACAACAGAAGAATTAATCTAAAGAATATGAGCAACCCACCCCAGTCAACTAATATACTGCAGATCTCTCACCAACCCCCTCCCCAGGATATTGGCTCTGAGGTGCTGCGTAATTATTCAATAACACAGCACCACCTTTCTCGCATATTCTGCCATGTAGAACAAAATAACACACATAAAATCCATCCTGACGGGTTGGACAGAGTCGCAAATCTAGAGGTCAGATTTGAAATCGCAGAGAAATTTGGTGTGAACTGAATGGAAACAGACTGAAGAACATCGGACCTGCTCTGATTTGAGTGTCCCGCAGTGACACAAACTGATCTGGAAGGTTCAACACTGAAGATTCTGACACTGAAGATTCTGCTGAGCAACAGTGCAGGTTAATGGAGATTCAGGATTACATTCAGTATACTGTAGACTTTACACTTAGAGTTTTATATTTATACTTTTATACATCTGACAGTCTGTCAGTAACTAACTAGCCTGCAAAAAAACTAAATCACCTGCAAAAAACAACTGTCGGATGGAGCGCCCTGCAGGACACTCAAGAGTACAACACACACAACCAAGAAACACACACTCCTTGTTTGACATGGTAAAAACACATTTTTACATTTTACACAAATACTGAACCACCTGATACATCAAAGCAACACCAGCAAAGACCCTCAGAGCTGTCGTTTGGTTACACGCCTTATAAACCGTCTTTATGGAGTTTTGATCTTTTCCCTTATTCATCCATCCTCACTATGTTACTGTAATCATAGCAACCACAGCTTGTGCTGTTGTAAAACAAACGCGATCCTCCTGTCAAACGAGTCACACCAGCATTGAGGCGAAGGTCTCACTGACGAGAAGACATGTAGAACATTGACATCTTTATTTTATAAAATAGATACTTTTATATCATTAAAGAGTATCATAAAGATTAAAGACATCAGGTGGTCGCTGTCCATATCACCACCGCCCTGAAACTGCTGCTCTGAAACTGCAGCTGGGACTAAACTGCAGAAATTGGGACTAAACTGTCCTTGATCAGCCAAAAAATGAAATTTCTGTGCAGTTCCAGATGCAGCCAGTAGATAAAATAAAATGCAGTTTTTTTAATCATTAAACATCAGTTTCTGAATGTAAACCTCAACACAATGCTGATACAGTTTTAGGTATCTGCTGAAACTGATATGACTCAATATTTGTCGCGTCCATCTTTGTTTCACGTGTGAATGTCCTGATTTGTCCAAACTCACATTGGACTGTGTGATTAGAGGCTCATTTGCATATCAGAATCATGATAATCAGTTTTTCAAAAGTCATCATCATCATATCACAGCCCTTCTAAAACATTCTCAGTCATTTACTACGGTCAGGAAGCACAAGCACAGCACTGTGAGGATTTGGGGGATCAGCTTTTTCCCATAAACCGGCGTTTTTGGGAGATTTATTTCTGCAAGATTGCATTTCTGCCAGCAGGGGGGTGGAGTGGAGAAGCTGAGCCCAGAAAAGGACTAAAGCTCTGCTGCGGGGGGTGTCTTCACCTCGCCCTGGTGACCGAGCAACTCACTTAAGCTGCTTAATGTTTAGTCCTGAGAGTCTCCAAATACGCCATCTCCGACCTCGACCACAATCACACTGATCTGTGAGAAGCCGCTCTGTGTTTGTGCTGCCGGACGTCTTTACACAGAAACTGGACTCAGTCAGATCAGTGTTCACAGGGCTTTTGGAGAATTCTAGACATCAGAACATGTTGGTGCTACGTCACATATTGTATCTGAAACCCAGGGAGCTGAAGCTTTAAATAAAATATGTTTACTGTGTGCAGTAGTTTCACACTGACCTACTGACGTAAACGTAAATGTAATCTGAATATTAATTAATGGAGCCTGTTGGCTTACGCTATCTTCTGACGAGCTTCTGTTCTGTTCATATTCTAGCTGATAAAGAGTGCAGCACCACCCAGAGAGCGAGAGGACAGTTATACTGAGTGATGGGGGAGAGGGAGGACCACCCTACCCACCCAGAGAGAGAGAGGACAGTTATAC
>JBBJLS010072005.1:0-10685 GCA_037577275.1 Bryconaethiops microstoma
CATACCACAGCCTAGCACACAGTGTGAACAATGTAAAATTCTTCCTCTGTACTTAACCCATTCACCGAGTGAAGCAGCGGGCAGCCAGGAACACAGCGCCTGGGGAGCAGTGTGTGGGGACGGTACCTTGCTCAGGGTACCTCAGAGGTGCATAGCAGTCTTGGGATCATGCTGAGTGATGGGCAGTAAGGGCAAAACTCATGACAGTCTGTTAGATCAGACGTCCTTCACATAGAGTATATTTTAAAGTAAAATAAAAAGCAAAGTGGCCCCTTATAGTCATGCGTGAAGACACCCCAGCACACAGTGTGAACAATGTAAAATTATTTCTCTGCATTTAATCCACTCACCAAGTGAAGCAGTGGGCAGTAAGCGATGCAGCACCTGGGGAGCAGAGTGTGTGGGGATGGCACCTTGCTCGAGGGTACCTCAGTGGTGCCCCTAGAAGTCTTGGAATTCAAACCCACAGCCTTCTGTCCGAAAGGGCAACTCTTTAACCACTAGGCCACCAGCCGCCCCAAATAATAATTGTAAATGGGTGAACTAGTATGGCTGCACACAGTGGAAGAATGCGCGGTAACGTGGCTTATGAGTGAGAGGTACAGTGTATTTATGTCCTTTTCCTCTTTCTGTGGCTTGTGTATTTATATCCTAGAATACGATTTTACAGCTGTGTTAGGATCAATACGTGACTTAGACTAGGGAAACGGTGTCGTAACCCGAGGAGCCCCTGTGCTTTGAACTTTGAGAAAGATTTTGCTGAACAAGAACAAATATTCACAGTTAAATTTTCGAGACATATCTCCTCGTCATAATGTCAGCACACACCAGTATTTTCAGGCCAAAGGAGTTTCAGTAGGAGCTTTTATCAATTGTCCAGTCATTAATTAGTCAAAGGTTACTCTTCATACCAAGCAAGACACTGATAAACATGAAGTTGAGTGTTTCAGCTAAATATACCTGCATTGTATAACTGAACAGAAAGGGAAGACCGGTGTGTGTGGGGGTGTATTGCTGTGTTAGCAGGCCTTAGTAAACTGGGGCCTAACACAATCCCAGATCAGCAGGATTCATTCACAAAATGCACACGCGCCCACGCCTTCAAACAGTCTCATTGAAGTCCACTTGGCCCTGTTAAGCAGTCCTAATCACCCAGCTTATTTGGGGCAGCCGAACGTGAATGTGTGGGTTGTTAGTAGGCAGCTTTTGACAGATGATCCAGCCTCATGTAAACAGGGGCGGGCCATATGGAGCACCAAACTTGCCTTCATGTGATATGTGCTCACAATGGGCACCAATTTTAATGTTTGATTTTTTAATAAAAAAGTGCATTAAAATTGGCCAGTAGTTCCTGTAAAGTGGAATACACAGGTTCAGACATCGTAAATCACAGGGAGTAAATGTTCAGTCAGAAGGGAACTTCAAATTGTGTAAGGAGTGTTGAACAAAGGTTTCACTTCATAGGTAACCCCTGAACCCACATTCCTTGTTCAGTGTGTGAGCATTACAAGGGCACTGTTTAATGTGAGAGGTACCGAATGCAACTTATTTCACAAACCATGCGCAGCCCCACGTAACCAAACCTACGCCAAACCACAGGACGGCTAGTGGCCTAGTGGTTAGGGTTGCCCCTGCACTCAGAAGATTGTGGGTTTGAATCCCAGGACTGCTAGTTTCATCACTGAGGCACCCTTGAGCAAAGTACCAACCCCACACACTGCTCCCTGGCGCCAGATTGCTGGCTGCCCGCTGCTTCACTTGGTTAGTGGGTTAAATACAGTTAAAGGATTTCACATCATTCACACTGTGTGGTTTGGTGTGGTGTGTTCGCATGTCACTATTAGTGGCCACATTACTTGCTTTGCTCACAAGATGCAACATTTAAGCATTAACATGAACAAGATCGAGACAGACTAGAAAAGTTCAGTGATTGAAAGTGGTGTTAATAAATTAAGGTATTTCCTTTCAAAGGATGAAACTGAACTCTGAAAGTCTAATTACATGGACTGCACACCAATTGCTGTCACATCACTGCATAATCTGTAAAGTGTCTTCTCATACTTGAACATCTGAGAGTTTTAAGTGTTATTCTGATAACACATTCAGCACATGATCAAGACCCAAGTCCTCGTCTAACTGCTTGTTCCGTTGCAGTTGTCTCCCAACAAAATGTTTAGATCCTAAAACATTTTTTTCTCTTTGTTATAAAAGGAAAAAAATCCACGCAAAACTAACCTCCACAAAGGGTGTAGTAAGTTTCAGAAACTTTAAGGCGCACCCTTTATCAACACAGATGCTCAAGTACGCACACACACAGACACACAGACACTTTGTATAATATCCATTGAAAATGACTGCTTATAGAAAGGGATGCTCTTGAACAGCTGCACATGGGCCAACTATTTCACGTTCACACTTTCAGGACAATGTGTCCCTCTCTAGCCTGGCTAAATATAACAAGTTAGTCATAACACCCAATAGGATGTATGACGAGAGCCAATATTTTTTATGCAAGACTTATTTATATGTACATTGTGTGTATGCAAACATGTGAGTTTAACCTTTTACACTTTAGGCTGAAACACTCCTTATAACTTCAACAATGAAGTGCATGCCTGCATTCTAATTTTTTTAGGATGGTTTCCAAATACAGACATTGTGGATTGAGGACTAAATTGTATCTTTTTCCATTTCAACGGTGTTAAAATACTATATCAAACTCCAAAAAAGTGCAGAATAATTATCACTCATTTGTTTCTCATTCTCCACTAGAGTGGTGCTGGCTGTTATTGCACAAAATGATTCTTTCAAACAGAGTCAGCTAAACAGGGCTTTGTTGTGGTTTGAATGGTGTGCAAGTGTGACTGTGTGTGTGTGTGTGTGTGTGTGTGTTCTGGGGGTCCATTTACTAAATCCAGACGACTTGCAGAGAGTATCTTTCAGTGCATGGCGAGAGGAGGAGATGACACTATTGTGTGTTTCACACTCCGAACGCAATGAGATCTAGCATAATCCGCTATTGTGATTAAGTCGTCAAACAAGCCAGGAGGCCTTCTGCTGTATAAATCACTTCATGTGCAGTTCTACATCTGAATTATATATTATCAGTTAAAGGAATAGTCTGGCCAAAAATGACCTTTGAAAAAAGTCAGAGGTAATACACAAGTAAGGAAAAACAGTTAAGAGGGTAAGTGCCCATGGCTGTTTTTCCCTTTAGTTGTGCAAGTTATGAGTTAACAAGTGATAAAATAGTGCACATGATTCCAACCACAATAGTCAATTTCTTTAGATGATCTGTAGGTGATTTTTTAAAGTCATTCAGTTTCAAATCGGATTGTGCAATATAACTCAACTGTTTTAATCTGCAATGACTGAATGTTACAAAATGTTAATCTCATTTGGTATCTCATCTTAACATCTGTTGCTATTTATATTTAGCAGACACTTTCATCCAATGCGACTTCCATTCCCTAACTACAGTGGACAGTCTCCCAGGAGCAACTTGGGGTTAAGGTTTTACTCAGGAACCTAGTGGTGGTGCTGAAGGTAGGATTCGAAACAACGACCTCGTATCCTAGGCCACTACTGCAATTATTTTTATTGCATTAACACTAGATCACTTTCAGAAACCATTTGGCACTACTGATCTACGGTACAGCACATAAGTGTAACACAAGAGCATTATTGTTACAAAAGAATTAACACTGAAATTGCTGGGTGTAAACATTTATTGTTTTTTACTGAGCATGCTAAAGACACAAGAATGTCCCTCGGGATAAATAAAGTTCTTTCTTATCTTAGATGACAGTATGTCATAGTGTCAGAAACCACATAAGCAAGTCTGAGGCAAGTGTGCATTATGATTGAGGCATGCCGGTCGCACAGTGCTTCAGTGATCTTAGACTATTACTTAAAAAAGTGCTTCTATATTTATTTTTAACACAAAATTAATACTAGTATCAATAGCTAGCTAATCAGTTTGCTTACTAACTTTCCACTCCTTGATGGTTCTGTTCTTTTTCAGGATAATTACAGCAAGAGATCACTGCACAGTAAGTTTCAGAAGTTGATAGTGCACTGTGTTGATCATTACTGATAATGGAGAACATGTTAGAACGTTACAAGTCTGATTGCTGTACAACACGCTGTTAAACATTGTTTTAGCACCCGAAAAGAGGTTTTACACCCAAGCAATGAAGTGTTGTTGGCCTAGTGGTTAGGATACTTGCCTCTGGACCAAGAGGTCATGGGTTGGAATCCTACCTTCAGCACACCACCCCTGGGTTCCTGAGCAAGACCCTTAACCCCAAGCTGCTCCTGGGAGACTGTCCCCTGTAATTAGGGATTGGAAGTCGCTTTGGATAAAAAAAAAAGTCTGCTAAATGCCATAAATTTAAGCACAAACAGCACCCGAATTGCTCTGTTGAACTATTAAATAGGAGAAGCAGAGATGTCTACAATTTCCCATGAAGAACAATATTTTTGTCAACCCTTCAGTGTGAACAGGAAGAGAGAGAGACCTTGTCTCATCTGTCTGGCTTTGATTTCTCTCTTACATTAAATAATCAAATACGCTTAGGGAGACCAGATTTGAATTTAGCCACTGTTTGAACGAGGATATACATGCTAACTTGGTATGCCAACATTGCTGAATCCCAAATGATTCCTTCCTCTCTGTTGAATGGCAGAGTTCCTTACAGAAGAAATCCAGAGTACATGGACTTGTGTCATTAGCAGCTTTTTAATCAGCGACATAATTTCTAACATTAACTCTGTCATCCGCACTGAGCTGCAGGGCAGGAGGATAATTTGCAGCAGGTACTTAAGGGAAGAAATTATATGTTGAAGGGCTCTGTTAATGAGATCCTGCTCTGATTCTTGGAGCATGCCCTACTCAACCAGTTATTCCTTAGCAGTTGACACGTCCGGGCCGCCTCGGTCACGCCTCCAGCGGCCCCGTCCCCGGAGTATTAAGTGTACACATGTCTTGTCTCGTCTTTGTGATGTCATGTGTCGGTGTCTAGACTCGGTGCCGGGGCAACCCGGGTGTAGAGGCTGGAGGCTCTGCACGTGAGTCAGCTGGGTTGCTAGGCACCTGATTACAGGCACACCTGTTTAATGTTAAGTGTTCCTAAGTTTAAAGCAAGTTTCAGTTTCGTGATTGGTTGTTTGTGTCGACCCCCACTGCGTGACGCAGCTTAAAAGCCAGCCGGTCAGGAGAGAGGGTGTGCGGTCACCGGTATCCTATCCTAGTTGTGTCTGTCTGTCTGAGTTTATTACAGCTTATGTGGGACAAAGGGAACAGGGACTTGTGCCTCTCCGGTCCAGCTCTGCCTGCCTCCCGTCAGCCGCGCTTCAAGTGGCAGTTGGAACGCGGACTGGAGTCTGAAGGGAAACACCGCTAGGCTAATGCTTCCCCGAGGCATGCACGGTAGACAGTGATAGTCTGATCTCTCCCTGTGTCTCCCGTGTCTATACAGGCCGAAGTCGGTGAGAATGCTCTCACCTAAAACGTGTCCACGAGAAGCGGACCAACCTTGCTGGTCACCATTGCGAGTGAGCCTAGAAGTATCTAGGGCAATTCGGACAGCTGCCGAGTGCTCGGACCCCTCAAGCTTTAGTCCTACTGGGAGTGGACGGACTTCTGTGTTCTGGAACCTGCACCTCTGTTGTAAAGGACTTATTTCGTTTGGAGCTCTTGAGCTCATTCTGTGTCTAAGTTCTTTAAAGCTTGTTTGATCCCGCAGCTGCGTCCTCCATACCCGCATGACACGACAGAAGTCTAGTTACACAACTGTAGTCACGTAATTGCATAATTTTGATATAAATTTATTACGTATTGCTATTTATATATAACAACAGTAATATTAATAGCAATCATCATCATACCAACTACATGATTGATTATTAATATTAATTCACTTATAATTTACCAACTGATTGAGACGAGTTGTGGCCATCCTTCCCATCCAGAGACAATGAAGCCAACTGTACTCTCTTGGTCTCCTATGTATGGCTACAGTACCACTAGTGATTGAACTCATGATCCCCTAACGATGGGGCAGACAGACAGTTGCACAACTCATGGGCCCTTTCTGTTTGGTTTAATCCTAAAGGAATAATATGGCTATAGGCTACCCAATTTAGTTGGTTAATCAAGAAATACTTGAGTCCAATGTTTGTTTAAAACTGGATAGGCTAACACTAGAAGTCTATAGTCACCCAAATCATTTCTGTAAGTACATCCCCAAAACTTCTCTCGACCTACTCAGACCACATTCAGCTTAGAGCTTAGATCTAAAACCCGACCCTACCCGAGCCCGTGCACCTCAACAGTAATTATTGGCCCGAGCCCGATTTAAACCCGACAATTTTTAATACGTGGGCCGTTATAACATGTTCTCAACTGTGGGTGTGTTCGTAAACCGACACTGCGAGCGTGGCCAGGCTGGGCTGGGCTCGGGCCGGGTTTGGGTTCGGGCAGAGAATCTAAACTCTAATTCAGCTCTTCGTTAAGGTGGCACAGACTGAGCAAACTTAATTTTGTATTATAATGGAAAAGCTTTGCTGAATGTACTGAAAACAACTGTCCACTATTTGCACGTATACAAGCCTTGACCTATGAGTAAGTGCAAGTGTAAGTGTAAAGTGTCCATTTGTCATATGTGAACACACCACAGCACACGGTGTGAACAGCATGAAATTGATCTCTGTATGTAACCCATTCACACAAGTGAAGCAGCGGGCAGCCAGGAACACAGCAGTGTGTGAGGAAGGTCCCTTGCTTAAGGGTACCTCAGTGGTGTCACTAGGGATTCAAACCAATGACCTTCTGATTGCAGGGGCAACTCCCTAACCTCCAGACCACCATCTGCTAGTTACCCCTCTGAACTGCTCCAGTCTTGAGTAGAGGAGCTTGATTTTTAATAACCCAGGGAAGCCAATGGTGACCCTACTCCCATGCTGCATCCTTCACAGCTCTGTTTCAGTCTCATGCTCACTGGGCATAAATGTTACTCCTTGTTCTTCTTTGGTTCGTTCTATCAGACATTCTTGTGTTCTGTGGAGTGTTCAGTACCTTCTCTTATGCTGTTGATCTGATTAATATTTTTTCACAGTTACCCAAATCATTTCTGTAAATACATTCTCAAATCTTAAAGCTGCATCCAGCTCTTCATTAAGGTGGCACAGACTTAGCAAACTTAGTTTAGTTCGATAGCTCACAGCAAGTCATACTGTGTCCTAAACCTCAACCACACGTCAGTGTCAATTTAACAAAGAGCTGGATTGGATTTATAGAAATGATTTGACTACTATTTGACTACTACTATAGTCAGATTTGACTACTACTATAGCTTCACAAGCGCCAACATCAAACTACAGAAGCACATTTGGTACATAAATTATAAGGTAAACTGTGTAAATCTGAATGTGTCAAACTATTTTCCTTTCAAAACGACAGAAATGTAACATAAAATATGTTAAATTCAGAGCATAATAAAATATCATGTTGCTATTTTATTGCATTTACTTTTATTGCATTAACACAGTCACTTTCAGAACCATTCTGCAATACTGATCTGCTCGTACAGCAAATTCAATCTGTACCCACGGCAATGTCAGTGTTACGGCTTTTTGTTACAGTTCTTGTCATTGTGTTGCACTACTTTGTCTTTTTTTTTTATCTATATTGTCTTATCTTTCATTCTTCTTTTGTACTGAGTGTGCTAATGACAAAACTTTCCCTCGGGATAAATAAAGCTCTTTCTTATCATCTCTTCTTGTCTTATCTTAGATGATAGTATGTCAGTGTCGGAAACCACATAAGCAAGTCTGAGGCAAGTGTGAATGTTGTTTGCACAGTGCTTCAGTGATCTTAGACTATTACTTCCAAAAATAATGCTTCTATCTTTAATTTTAACACAAAATTGATACTAGTATCAATATCTAGCACAGTGAGTTTCGGAACTCAAACTGATAGTGATAAGAATGTTAGCACGTTACAAGTCTGATTACTGTGCAAAACACTGTTAAACATTGTTTTAGCCCCCCGAGGTTTTAAACCCAAGCAATGTACCAAAACAGCACCCGAATCGCTCCCAACTGTTAAATAGGAGAAGCAGAGATGTCTACATTTTCCCATAAATGTAGCAAGTCATACTGTGCCCTAAACCTCAACCACAAGTCAGTGCCATTTTAACAGCGCTGGATTGGATTCATAGAAATCTTTTGACTTCTACTATTTGACTATTGACTTCTAGAGTTTATGAGGAACATTAGCCTCACGAGCTCCAACATTAAATTAAAGATGCACATTTGGTACATAAATAAGGTAAACTGTGTAAATCTGAATTTGTCAAACTATTTTCCTTTCAAAACGACAGAAATGTAACATAAAATAAGACTTTAACAGACACCTACTTTTCAGAGAACTTGTCTACTTCTTTTCCGTTCATTTCTCCACTGAGAAATAAATAATGCTAAATTACATAAGGTTTACTTATTTTCTTTCGAGACCCAAAAACAAGTCCTTTCCTCTTTCTCTCTCTCCTTTTCTGTCCTCCCATCATTTGCTCATTCTCTCTCTCTTCCCCTTTCACTCACTCCTTCCTTTATTATCTCTCTCCCACTGTATCTCTCTCTCATCCTCTTTTCTTCTTTCCAACTTTAGCTCACTCTTCCTGTCTTGTTTTTCCTTTCTCTCTTCACACCCCTCCAGTGTAACACTGTTTTCCCCTGACATCTGTAACTGAAACATGTTTTACGTTATGTTAGATGTCAGAGTCTCAATGGACTTGCTCCGCCTAAGGATGAAAAAAATAAATAAAAAAATCAAAGTAGAACCGCAACTCAAACCCCATCACAAATCCGGTATGAGCCATTAGTTGTTCAATAAATCACCGTCACTGTCACTCCGTTTTTCCCACCAGCCTTAAGAGCGGCTCTGTTCTCTGACCGGGTTTGGCCTCGATGACACTTGTTTAAATTGGGCCATATTAAAGAGAGAACAGTGGCATTCAGCTCCGCAGGGGGTCAAGGACAGCCTGAGCTTCACGTCACGAAATAAAACAGACTGATTCTGTCAGCACAGACAGCAGACGAATCCGGACTAGACACCACATGTAGTCTTAGGCAGCCAAGAAGAGTGTTTAAAAATATCCATCTTGGCAGAAAAGGCATTTTTGCCTATAAAACATTATATAGAGTTAAAATAAATATGAACATTCATCTGAAATAAATAAGACTAAGTTATTAAAACGTTGGTTAGGAGAAGGCAGGTTTGGTAAGTGCACTATACCCACTGCATTTACTAGTTAAACTACTAGTTAACTACTACCAGGTATCCTGTGTTAATGTAATTATTATTATCCTTAATTACTATTACTACTTCATTACTATTCTTTTCTTTGGAATTTGGTGCCTCTTTTTTTTTATATGGGTGTGGTTCCAATGTCAAAGCGTCCATTAATATCCCCTGCAGACGTCAAGACGCTAAAGTTCAGGTCAGTTATAAATAAAAGACATGTGCCACTGTTCGTTGTGGTTTCATTCAAACTAATCAGCTCGTGAACTTAGCTACATGCACTTTCAGCTGGCCTTACCCATAAATGGCTTGGTAAGAGCTGGCGTGTTCATGGCCCCTGGGGTGTCGCGGTAAAGCGTCAGCCTCTGAATCAGAAGATCACCGGTTCGAGTCCTTGGTGCAAGAAGTATTTTCTTACAACATTTTGTTTTTAAAAGTTTGGAAAAGAAAATGACTACTCTTTTAGCTACAAATCTACTGAAAAAAAATTACAGATCTAGAATAGGCTGTGTCTATAATATACTATAGAATTCCAAAGTTACCTCCTACCATCATAATATCATCATTCACTGCTAAGCCCTAGAACCAAGACACTAAGCCCTAGAACCAAAAAAATTGGTACATTTTATTGGTATTTTATTAGAACAAAAAAACTTGTCAAATCTGAATATATCTGAGTTCTGAACAGTTTTCTTTATACATTCTTACATGTTTTTAAGTCATGATGTGAAAAGACATTGAGCCACCTAGCAGAAAGAAATTAACATTGTACATACGGCATTATGACAAATTTAGATCATAATACCCTCCGATAAACTATTATGGGCTGTTTCCTTGCTACAGTCCTATGAAAATGTATTTGATTTATTCTATTTTTTTGTATGTCACAAAAAATATTATAAGCACCTGTTTCGGGATGTAGTGATTGGGTTGAAAAGCAAGAATTGTGAGAACAGAACCCTTAAAATCCTGGTTCTGCTCGTTGTTGTTCTGCCCAGCACTGACCTGCACTGACACTATGCGGTAACACTAACTGCAGAAACAGTCTGCTTTATTTCTTCACCTCTATGTGAATCAACTTTGAGAGCTGCGCTGACGTTGCGAGAAACTCCTTAATTAACAGAGGTGCCGAGCTCAGCATTAAGCAGCCAAACTCAGCTTTATCAAGAGCAGCTACAGTGTCTTCACTGAGCAGTTAAGAAGTAATTTCATCATTTTTCACCAATCTGCCAACACAACAACAGTTGATGTGTGAGCTGAGGCTTAAAGTGCCAAATTTCTCACAGTTTTTATAGGACCATGCAGTCCTCCACACACACACACACACACACACACACACACACACACACACACACACACACACACACACACACACACACAC
>JBBJLS010072006.1:0-10684 GCA_037577275.1 Bryconaethiops microstoma
GTGTGAAGGTGTGTAGATGTACGATGGTGTGTGTGTGAAGGTGTGTAGATGTACGATGGTGTGTGTGTGAAGGTGTGGAGATGTACGATGGTGTGTGTGTGAAGGTGTGGAGATGTACGATGGTGTGTGTGTGAAGGTGTGCAGATGTACAATGATGATGCCTATTGAATCGCAAACTATGACATAAACTAGTGTAGGAGAAAAAAACGTCATCAGCCCACACTGGTGATGCCTTAACAGAACATGACGACTCTGGTGATCTTGCTTTTAACGCGTGTGGAGAAAAATCCAAAGAAGAGGCAGCATACCGGTGTCCTACGTACTGGTGGCCCTCGTTTGTTCTCCATGCTGTTTGAATTTTGCGCGCTGTCACATTTATAAATACATGATTTCATGTTGTATTTTTATTGGCTGGTAAGTAGATGTATATTGTAGCAGCACACGCACTATGAGATGGTTGTCTTAAATTTCTGAAATTGTCATAAAATAATTGCAGACTGTCTTTAAACCTCTCTCACAGTACGAAGTAAGACTGGCGTTTAGGAGCTACGACCAAAGCAATCAACACGATTGTTTCATGATTGTCTGGGATCTTTCTTCTAGGATAGCCCAAAACCATACAATGTACACCAGGCAAATAAGCACAAATTTGCTTAAGCAGTTAAAATAAAATTTACTGTTCATACGTGAAAGTTAAAAGGGTCAGTCAAATAAACAAGTCAATGGTTACAGCAAGGATCTAGTATGCTCTACTCAGAAGGTATATCAGCCAGCTCCAGACAGGTGTCAGGGACCAGTTTCCATCTCCCATCCTCCAAGAGACCGAGGGCTAGATGATGGGCAGTGGCCCAGGCACAGATGGCCTAACAGTGGGCCTCAGTCACTCTCCCGCATCGCCTGGCCTGGAGCTCAGAGTGTCCATCTGTCGAGTCTCTAGTGAAAACCCGCAAGCAGGGGATTTGCTTCACCATTAACTCAGTGATCTTCAGCTAACCCCCCCTCTGGCTTCGCCACAACCCTTCTCCTCCCTGGGTGGTTTGTTTACGGCACAGACTTACAGTGTTTACACCATCAGCCAAGCGTAATTGTAGTTTTGCTCCCAAATTACACACTTTTATACTTAACATTACTACATTACTGAAATAATTTCTAATCATTGTTAATTATTTTTAGACACTGTGCAGTTTGGGACTCGGCCATAGTCCCAAAAATTAAGAAATAATGTTTTGTGGAATGTTTTGTGCCTTGTAGTTCTGTCTTAGAGTTGTTGCTCAATCTTATGAATATAAGCTACTAAAAAGATTGTGTAACTGGCAATGTAGAGGGGATTTTTGTATGAAAACCATGCACCATGAGGACAGCTGTCAATTAAAACCCACAATTATAAGTCAGAATTACCAATGCTGAAAAGGTTCAAGCAAGCTGGGTTTAACATCTTATTCTAATTTTGTTTCACTTTAAATTCTACAGCAGTTACATTACTGGGCATCTGTACAGACACCAGTACACTACAAAGTATTGGGGCACACCTGTTTTTCAAGGTTTGGACTAGGCCCCTTACTTCCAGTGAAGGGCAAACTTAATGCTTCACTACACCACGAAATGTTTTACAACACCATGCTTCCAACTTTGTGGACACTGTTTGGGGAAGAACCTTTTATATTCCAGCATGACTGTACCTCAGTGCACAAAGCAAGGTCCATAAAGACATAAAGGTTCATAAAGGTTGGATGAGTTCGCCGTTGAAGAACTTTACTGGCCCGTACAGAGCCCTGACCTCAACTTCATCCAATACCTTTGGGATGAACTGGAACGAAGATTGCGAGCCAGGCGTCCTCGTCCAACATCAGTGCCTGACCTTGTATACATGCTCTATAGAATGAATGGACACAAATTCCCACAGAAACTAAAAAAACTTGTGGAGAGCCATTTGAGAAGAGTGGAAGCTGTTATAGCTGCAAAGGGGGGACCAACTCCATATTAAAGTCTATGTATTTGAATGCACTTAAGTCCCTGTTGGCGGGATGGTCAGGCGTCCCAATACTTTTGTCCATGTAGTGTATGTGCTGCATCATTGAAGGTGGAACGGAAAATTACAATAACAAGCTGGACGAATAGAAAAGAAAATAAAGCCCTGAGCAGAAAAAAACACACAATACACAAGAGGTCTATGCTCTGGCTTTCTTACAACACCTTGCCTGAGGGGAGGGCTTTTCATGCCAAACGCCATTTGGTCTTAGACAGGTAGGGCTGTGTTGGGCTTGTTATCTGCTTGGACATTTCTGCCCCTACAGTGTTGGGAGGCTGTAATTGAAGTTTACCTGCGTCCTTGCGTACAAGAATACCTGTTAATTCATCGGGGCACCACCGTGACACACTAAAACAGCCAGTGAAATAAACTTTCTGATGAATTTTAAATCATATCTGCTCTGGACGTACGTGTCCGAGCACAGTGGCCTGTAGTGAGGCTGCGTTCCAATTTGCGCCCCCGTCTAGCGATCCTAGCTAGGACGCATGAACGTAAACGCGTTTTCCCAGAACAAGCAAAGAATTTTTCAATACTATACAACTTTTCTGTGAGATTATGATCCTAGTACCACAAAAAGGCGTTATTAAACAACACGCACCCTGGTAAGAGCACACTGGTCACAATGATGCTTGGCGTCCTAGTTAGTGCACAGGTACACACAATGGGACGCGCCCCATGGCTAATGCACTTATCCGGCAGGTACACACTCGTTTTCCTTCTGACACGCGTCGTTTAAAGTCGGAACAGCACTCTAGTCCCTCTGTTGTTTTTAATAACGTTCCACTCTAGACTCAGGAGAGATGAGAAAGTGACCTTACCTGTTTAAGAACTGCATGGATGAAAGACTCGTCCGTTCGCCCACACCATCTTTGCCCGGACCCGTGTCCCTCTTATCAACACGGATTAGAGCAGCCCCTCCTTCAGCAGCGTGACATCAGAGAGGATTACACACGATGCGCCAAGTGCTTAGAAAATACTGCTGCACACACACACACACACACACAGAAATACTGTTGCACACACAAACACACAGAAATACTACTGGACACAGAGAAATACTACTACACACACAGAGAAATACTGCTACACACACACATACATATATGCAGAGAAATCCTGTTGCACACACCCTGTCCGAAAACCATGTATTTTCGACAATTTTTTTTTCATTTAATCATTTAAAAAGACAAAGGATTTCCCTTGAATTTGATTCTCGCACTGTGAGAGACTTACTATGGCACAGCAAAACGGGGGGGGGGTGCATCAACTCACCAATCAGATCTCAAACACACTGACTACCTTTGTTACCCTGACAACATTTGAGTTACCATGGAGCCCTCAGCTCTATGGGTTGGTTTAGAGGTGTGTGTGTGTGTGTCTGTGTGTGTGTGTGTGTGTGTGTCTGTGTGTGTGTGTGTTTGTCCCTTTCTTGAGGACCAAATGTTCTCATATTGGTAGAAAAACAGACTGTGCTGCACTACACGTTGCTGGTCCTCAAAAGGAAACGTGCTGTTTTTTTTTAAGGAAAAACTAAATAAGTAGAAAGATTGCCTTTTGATTACTGAGGATAAAATTTAGTTGTAGTATTAGTATTACTTAGATACGAATGTCCTCAAAAATATAGCAATACCATTTGTGTGTGTGTGCGCCACCAGTCACATCTCACACAGATTTACCTTTGTTACCGTGGCAACATTTTAGTTACCATGAACACTCAAATAACCATTTTAATGTCTAAATGTTTCTTTACCTGGTTAATTTGTTCTTTTCCATACTGGAAAACGTATTTATTTAAAGAACCTCATTAAAATATATCACCAAAAAGGATTCCACTGTCACTGCAAGACAAAGAACCTTTCTTTGGTACTATATAGAGCCACACAACTTCTCTTTGGTCCTATATTGTACAAGTTTTGCTAGGAGTGTAGATGTGCCCTGTGTGTGTGTGTCACTGAGAATTTCATGCCTCTGTTCACAGGAATGTGGAATGCGTATGAATAATTCCTGGCTCTCCTAGAACCGGTGCTAACACTTCAGAGACCCTTATATTTTAGTGATAAATATTTGATCCAGTTCCATTTGCACCCTGTGACGCTCCCGTATCACACGTCAGAAACACTAAAAAGCTAACGAGAACTCAGTGACTGTACGACAGCTGCATGTGGCCGACGACAGAAATGCTAATAAAGGATAGAAACTCGGGTTTTGTTTCTCACTTTTAAAGAGATGTGGTCAGTAGGAGAGGTGGATATAAATGCTATAGATAAATAAATAAAATTACTACTGACATAGTTTATTATTATTGGAGTAGTAATATTGTGCATAATAATACAACTGCACATAATAAACTATTGCACATGATGATTTTGCAAACAATAAGAAATGGCACATCTGAGTAACAGCAGGTTATTTTGTGGGTGTGACATGAGAAGGAGTTATAGAGTCTGAAGGGTGTGTGCGTGACAGGGAGAGGTGTTATGGGGTCTGCGTGACAGGGGGAGGTGTTATAGGGTCTGATGGGTGACGGAGAGGTGATATAGGGTCTGGGTGACAGGGGGAGGTGTTATATAAGGAGGCGTTATATAAAAAATTGAGAGAATTTTTTATTTTTATTTTATACTATTTTCTACATAGTACTTTGGCCTTTTTTATTTGATTCTATTCTATTATTTTCTCAATTCTACTGCTCTGAACTTTGTACTGTCCACTTTCTGCCGTTACTAATCGAATTTCCCACTTGTGGGACTAATAAAGGTTTATTTTATCTCTTATAGGGTCTGATGGGTGACAGGGGGAGGTGTTATAGGGTCTGGGTGAGGTGTTATAGAGTCTGATGGGTGACGGGGAGGTGTTATAGGGTCTGATGGGTGACAGGGGGAGGTGTTATAGGGTCTGGGTGAGGTGTTATAGAGTCTGATGGGTGACAGGGGGAGGTGTTATAGAGTCTAATGGGTGACAGGGGGAGGTGTTATAGGGTCTGGGTGAGGTGTTATAGAGTCTGATGGGTGACAGAGGGAGGTGTTATAGAGTCTGATGGGTGACAGGGGGAAGTGTTATAGGGTCCGATGGGTGACAGGGGGAGGTGATATGTGGTCTGATGGGTGACAGATAAGATAAGATAACAAGATAAGAAAGAACTTTATTTATCCCGAGGGAAATTCTTTTGCTGATCCCAAAGGTGTTGGGATCAGCGCCTTCTCAACTATATAAGGGAGAGTCCTTAGGATTAGGGAGAGAGAGAGATGCTTCTTACTTGCTTTCATTAACATTTATTATTTAACTATTTACTAAAAAAGGAGACTCTTAAAGGACTTTGTGCTTTGGTGTGTGATTCAACAGAGAATTGCCATGACATCCAAAACAATCATCTAAAGCTCTGCGAGTTTTTATCCTAAAAACAGTTAAGTAACACCACTAGAAACCTTGAATCTTCTAGTTTCCAAACGTGTGTTTAATTAAAATATATCGATGGAGCTTTGAAAACGATTAAAGAGAACTCTTGAGATTTTCTCTGCCTCAGGCAGCAAGTAGCCTGTTAATGACATGAAAGATGAGCTTTCTTTGTTTTTCTCTGGACAGTACAAAAACATTTATACAGTTAGATTTTTATGGAAATGTAGCTTAATTTGCTTTAATATTTATGTTACAAAATTATTGAATTATATCTTTCTTAATAATTTCCAACTAAAATGAAGAGGATATTTGCAGGTTCCACGTTATTGTGGAGATTTCAGGGTAAAACAGTTAGGTTCTCCGAAAAAAAATCTGCATGTGACTGAATCTGCAATTCTTGATCCACGTAAAACCTGGGGTTACTGTATACCCACTGTATATCCTTTTTTTTGTAACAGGTGCACTGTTGTATATTACGATCTATTTCTCTGCGTCATTTATTTGCCTCCTTTACCCCATCCATCAATGGTCAGGATCCCGCAGGACCACCATTGAGCAGGTGTTATTTGGGCATTAAATGGGTGGTTCAGGATAGATGTACATGATGAAGTGACTTGTCTGTGTAAATCAATAAATACAAGGCCATGTTTCTCCAAAATGTCAAATTTATCACAAATTAAGAAGGAAAAAAGGTCTTAGAATAATATTTTGTAAATCATTTTGGATACTTTCTATTCGTTTAAAATGGCATGGAAAGTGCATCTTTATTATTATGGTCACTGTTGGGACAAAATCTGTAAAAATACAACTTTACACAAGAAGGAAAGAACATTCTGAACTTCTAATGTACATTTATGTAACCAGATGTTTTTCTTTTCATTCTATTTGGTCCATTCATCATGATGACAGTGTTAAAAGCACTAGTAATTTCACATCATGTAAAAAAATTAAAACGTGGGAAAAAAAGATACAAGGTTGTTCCGACAGCAGCATTATAGAGAAATTATAAAAAATTGGAAAAATGGAGTGAGAAGATTTTGTGTGGCAGTGGTGATAGAGTAGTGGCATGTAAAGCTTTATCGTTAATCTATAAAGCTTTTACAACATTACAACTATTTATTAATTAATCTACCAGAGGCAATGTACATTAAAGTATTAAAGTCAGCATCCAAGTAAATGTGCCTATATTTAGCAAATGTGCCTCTAGGAAACTGGGTTATTTTCAACAGTAGGTTTTTCCAAACACTCATTTAGTTGATCTGTTGGTTGGCAAATGGCCTTTTGTATTATCTTTTTTTGGACATTTGACAGATACACAATACTTACTCACTGCCCCATCTGCTGGACAAAGCTCAGAATACTCACCATCAGCACACTGCAAAAGTCTTAGGCTCTTGTGTAAATAGCCAGTTATCTGAGTAGGGAGTTACTTTCTGCCAGCAAACACACGTGTTAACATTAGAATAAATCCAAACAATCAAGAAAGCATTAAATAATATCAAGATTTGTTTTGTTTGTAAAAAGTTTTCTGAGCTAGTTAGAACACAGGTTCAGTTCCAGATTTCAGCTCGATGCCTCCAGCCTTTTGAATTTGTGTATCGATTGAGCTGAACCAGGTATTTGAGGTTTTTAATGAGAACCACTATGTAGCCCTGGGCTTCCGTGAAGAGAGGTCTGGGAATAATTAGTCAAACGCATAGACAGAAATAAAACCACAGTTTACTGTATTAATATTATTTGTACATTGTAATATTTGCTTTTAAATTGCTTATGTTATAGCAGCAGAGACAAACAGAGACAGAACAATATAAAATACAGTATAAAGTCAGAAAATATTCTGAAAAATGCTTTGTACTAAATGCACTATGCTATTTACACAATGTATGGTCACCACGAAAGGTGGATATGAATATTCCAGATAAATAAAATTACTGCTTAAGTAGTTTACTAATCAACAGACATAGTGGTTTGGAGACGTTCTCTATACCGATCGCACATAATAGTGACATAAGTAATGATATTGTACATGATCATAATATTGCACAAGCTGTGACATAAGTAGTTATATTGCACATGATTAGACTATTGTACATAATAAACTTTTGCACATAATAAAGACATTACAAGTAAAAATTATATAGAATTTTCTCAGGTGTCAAACACTTTTGCATGGTATTGTAGGTCTATAACTACAGACTGCAGCCCATCTCTTGTGAGCCCCCTTTTTTACTAAAGTATTACGTGACACTGACATGGTAAATTATGTGGTAGGATTGTTTCAGGCCTCATAGTGTTATTGGAGTTTTTACACAATGTCATTCCTAGGTAGAGAATCAACAGCAGCCACAAGTGGCTCTGTGGTGAGAAACCGGCCGTTAATGATGGCTAACACAAACTATGCTTGAATAGATGGCTATGAGGTGTGGGGTTTCCAATAAATTGGCCCAAAAGTATATAACGTTTTTTTTAGTTCAGATCTAGTCTTGTCATCCAATGACCCGTTTTCATTTGATACTCCTGCTGTTCAGAGGACCACCTGTAAATTGCCTGACTTCAGCAGACTTGGCATTGAAATACAATGTTTACATGACCAAAGCATCTGGTTTAAAGCAGATACTCAACTCCACATGCTTAAACATTAAGTCATAGTGTCCCTGCCCTTTTAGTCATGCTGTCCACCCAGCTTAATGTCGCTCATTCATCACATGACATAACTCAGCGTGGTCCTCACACCCCAGAGACCCCCGTACACCACAGAACTTTTAACTACATTAACAATGCTGCCAGAGATGACAGGAATCTCAAAGGCAAGTAATGGCAAGCAGATGTCCATTTTACAGCTCATTGATTGCTTGTGTAATTCAAAACATGCCGAGAACCTCCTGGGAGGAGCCTCAATCCAGATCTAGATCAAGAACAAGTTCAGTCCAGATATCTTTACCCTGCTTGCAGACCCAGGTAAGGCGAGACACAGGGGAAAAAGGGGGTTAGATGTTTCCACTGCAGACCTGCCTGTGTATCAAATAACAGAGGTGTGTGTGAGGGTCCTGTAACCGGAATGTGATTATTACATGGGCGTCACCGCCATTCAATCTGCAGGGGACGTGTCCTCTTGACGTTTCATAATTATTCGTTTGGATCCCCCCCACCCCACATTTAACATAAAATATTAGTTCACCCAGCGCTGTTGAATCTTGAATCTTTCGCCAAAGAATCCATTCCACTTAATCGATAGGAGAACACACATAAAACTGGAAGTCCTCTCCGGGTGTGCCTACAACTCACCGCATGCAAGTGAAGTGAATCGACAGGCTGCTCAAAACTGGAGCAGGTAACGGCAGCCCCATTGTGCGCAGAATAAAAGTTTGGAACCCGCTGCGCTAGGCCACGTTAAATGAATGTTCAAGTAATATTTGCGCATTCGTTTAACGGAAAGGTCCGAGACTTTGCACGCACGCAGCAACCCATCCACCGACCCAAACCCCGGTCCCAGTGCTACCTCTACCATCTAACAGCACAGAAACTGAAGTATTTAATGCATATTGCAACATTTCTTCACTTTTATAAGAAAAATGCATCCAAACTATATAAATACCTGAAACGGAGTGAATGAAACAAGAACTACTACTAATATGTAGTACTAGTAGTACTAAAAGAACTAGTGCTGCAGTACTATAAAGTATTATTTTTGCTTATCAATAAACTATATACAAAATATATTGTGAAATAAATATATAAAATGCAACATTGTATTTTTGTCCTATATGTTTTAAATGGAAATTAAATTGACCTCTATTATTGACCTTTTATGAGACTTTTCACTGGTGGATTAAAACTTTATTTATGAGGACAGTCACAGTGAGACCAAGACCTGATTCCAATACAAGAAAAAATAACCCTCGACTCCATTTCTCTATTCCTTCGTTTAGGCAAATCCAGGATCTGTGCTTGATTCAGATCTGTTTGCTCCCAATGTATGTAAAAGGGTAAAGAAAAGTTCAGCCCTGCAGTGCCGCTATTTTGTGCTTTATCTTCTCTGTATCACCTGATCGTTTCACTATAAGCCAGAAAGCTGACTCAGGTTTGCGTGAGCAGAGAAAACACTGAGGTTTTCTCTGGAACTGCCTGTTCCTGAGCTACAGGAAGCTAGAAAGTGCTTAATTTTGTCGGAGCTTGAATCCAACTCAGCATCTGATCTTCTGCATCTGCTTCTGCCTCTTTAACCATTTTACTGCAACCTCAGAAAAACAAAAACAGAGAGAGAGAGAAAGAGAGAGGGGGGCGGGGGAGAAAAGGGACAGAAAATAAGGCAGCAAATGATGAATGTAAAGTAGCATGTGTGCCCTTAAATGACCTTGTAGTGTGTAAACAATGTTAAAGCTTCAAAATCCTCTCTCTGGTCCATATATGGACACTAAGCTACAAACTTTATAATGAATTGTTTTGGTGATGTCATCAAAACGACACATTTACGTACAAAAAAATATTCAGTCTTTTCAGTTTAGGTCCACCCACTCTCATGGAAAAGAAATCAGAAAAGAGGTCATTTACATATATCAGTCTAAAAGGCACAGCGATGAAAAAACAGCCCGTTTTAACTCTAAGGGATAAAGAGACGTCAGGGAAAAAGAGAAATGGCAGTTTTTTTGATACATAAATCCATACAAATGTCATAAATTAGATTTAAATCTTTAAAGCATACAAAAAATAAAAAAATACATACAAAAATGCAGGGTATGGACTTTATAAACACAGGCCTGACTCTCTCCATGTGGTACACACTGTGGTGCTAAAGTGAAGTGAGGCCACAACAACTACTTTGCTTAGCTGTCAAGTTTTAATTCCCAAGTATGTTCCGAGTTTGTGGAAACAGAAATTTGTTTAGACCCAATTCACTCAGTTCTGACTGAAAGTGCCTTTCTCTTCAACAGTTCGGCTCCAAATATGAAAACCCTGCAGTGGGTCTGTTACACAGCTGTGAACCTGCACATTTCAGATCTTCAGACTACAAACTTCTTAGATTTCCTCCCTGTTAGAAAAGTGGATGGACTGTGCAATCTCTCTCTATCTCTCTCTCTCTCTCTCTCTCTCTCTCTCTCTCTCTCTCTCTCTCTCTATCTATCTATCTTTCTCTCTCTCTCTCTCTCTCTCTCTCTCTCTCTCTCTCTCTCTCTCTCTGTCTCTGTCTCTCTCTCTCTGTCTCTCTCTCTCTCTCTCTCTCTCTCTCTCTCTCTGTCTCTCTCTCTCTCTCTCTCTCTCTCT
>JBBJLS010072007.1:0-10684 GCA_037577275.1 Bryconaethiops microstoma
ATTTAAGTGATTTCTTGATTGAGAACAGGTGTGGCAGTAATCAGGCCTGGGTGTGGCTAGAGATATTGAACTCAGGTCTGTAGAACCACTGTTAAGTCATGTTTTAACAGGGCGGGGCAATCACTTTGTCACACAGGGCCATGTAGGTTTGGAATTTTTTTCTCTCTTGATAATAAAATCCTTCACTTAAAAAAACGCATTTTGTGTTTACTTGTGTTGTCTTTGACTAATATTTTCATTTGTTTGATGATCTGACATATTTAAGTGTCACAAACATGAACAAAAAATGAGGAACCAGGAAGGGCAAACACTTGTAATTCATTCCCTCATTTTTTACCCTCATGTTGGTCTGTGCAGTGAGTGTGTTGTGTTGTATGTTGCTCCAATGGTCCAGAAGGATGATATTTCGTCTCACCGTGTACTTAATGTATATGGCTGGAATGACAATAAAGCTCTACTTGACTCGACCACCCCACACTGCACTGATAGTCCTGAACATTTCCCCACTCACATGCTGCAGAATGACTGTCCAGTTCTTTACCTCATAGCAGTACACAGATGCTGCTCAAGGACTGTTCTTGTGCAATTTAAGGTGCTGTGAATGCACAACATGCTCAGAAGCTGCTAGTGTCCATCTATGTGCAATAATACATAGTATAAACTCCAAATGACACATCATATTCCTTAACGTCTTTCATTTCCACATGCCCACATGAAATTGTTGTCTTTCAAATGCAGTTTCCTTACATGCAAGACACTATTAACCTCTGTTCATACTGTTATGTGCAACACTCTGCTGCCTGTTGTGGCCTGGCTCACCAAATGTTTACATTAATGCTGGGCAATGATTACATTTTTTAATCGCAATTATACGCAAAATTAAATAATGAATTCAAAAGTAGTGTATTGCGCATTTTTATTTTTAAAGTAATGCTGTACGAACAAAAAAAGTGTTTGGTTTGCAAACACTTCGAACAAATAAGGAGCTTTTTAACAGCAGTGTTCCCTTTAACACAGTTACACAGTTACAGTCCAAATATTTCTGTAAATCTCGACATAAACATTAATGTAATCAAATCAAATATAAAACAAAAACTATTTGCCACTGCAGGCCGTTCACATTTTATCTAGTTTAATATAGAAAAACAAGTTCCTCTCAGAGTCCAGAGCATTATAGCAGCTGTAAAGGGGACCGAATCCATATGAAAGTCTCTGTATCTGAATGCAGTGTCATTAAAGTCCCTGTTGGTGTAACGGTCAGGCGTCCCAATACTTTTGTCCATATACAAAAGTATATGACCTCCATGAAAATCTTTCAAAATCAAAGGATTTCAAAAATCAAACCTGCATTACTGCGTGATAAAATGATTGTGGGCGTTAAGTAAATAATGCGTTAACGCGATAATAACGCATTAACGCGCTCAGACCTAGTTTACATATATTCAAGTAAAAATACTTCTTTTGTATTAGATCTACATACACACTAAGTGCAGTTGGACTGTTTTTTTATTGTCTTTTGTCCACTGGCTGCACTGACAGATATTTTTATTGTTATGTGTGAAGTGACCATTCGTCATACGTGAATTCAGCACAGCATGCAGTGTGATCAGTGTGAAATTCTTTCTCTGTATTTAACACATTCACCAAGTAAAACAGCAGGTAGTCAGGAACAAAGCGCCCGGGGAGCAGCGTGTGGGGACGGCACCTCGCTCGAGCATACCTCAGTGGTGCCTCTAGCAGTCCTGGGATTTGAACCCGTGACCTTCTCATTACAGGGGCAAGCCCCTAACCACTAGGCCACCAGCTCTGTGATCACAGAGGAACGTCTTTTCATCTCACTATGTACTTGTTCTACACACGGTTGTTGATGACATCGTTTAGATATTTTATTTCATATTTGAAAAATTATGAGATCTGGAGTGGAATAAAATGATAAATATTATACAGTAATGTTCTGTTTACGTGTTTGTCCCAAACTGCCTTCAAATATGATCTGAAATATGAATTCTGGGTGTTAATTGTACTACAACATGAGAGCTTTCACAGTCTTTTCAACCTCTGCTGCCGCTTCGTTTATCATTCTGGACCCATCTAAGGTGTTTCCATTTTATTTACTGCCTCATAGTGTCCTAATTTATAATTAAAATCTGTGAAGTTGCACTAGACAAGCATTATTGGATTAGTTTATAAAACAATCTGCAATCAAACTGCCTAATATTGTTAAGAACAGGGAATTTAGACTTTTCAATTGTAGTGTACTGGTTTATTATAAATCAGTGGTGATGGATGCTCCCACTCACTGGCCACTTTATTAGAAACACCGACCTAAATGCTTCCATTCACTGGCCACTTTATTGGAAACACCTACATTGCACTTCCACGCACTGGCCACTTTATTGGAAACACCTGCCTTATATTTCCAGTCACTGGCCACTTTATGAGCTCTGACTCATAATTCAACTGTGTGTATTAATATATGTGTGATTTTTTTGTGGAATTCCAGGAAATTCAGTCTTGATGACCTCCTCACTAACATCATGATCTATTGGACAACAGGCTCCATAGTGTCTTCAATGCGGTTTTACAAAGAAAACTTCAAAGGGAACCCTTTGAAAAGGCAGGATGCCAGGTGAGAACTTCACTGGTCTCGGATCCACTCGTGGGGCCTGAACCACATGGTTCTATTCCAGTTCATGTGAACACATTAGCACAGAGACTAAAGCTTCAAAACCCTCAAAAAAGGGGTTAATCTGTGGTGCAGTGTGTCAGGAAGATGGCGAGGCTCGGAAGAGCTAAACCAAAAACAGCACAAAGTCATCGTGAACATTAGGGTTCAGATCAGATCAGAAATTGACCAGTAAGGCTTTTAGAGAAGTAGTTTGGTGAAAACCCAAATGTGTCATTGACCCCAGATGTTATTAATCAGCTGAAACATGTTTGGAGTCCTGATTTGGAGCTACGAGGCTAACTCTGCTAAACGCTGCTAAGTCAGTAGCCACCCAAATCTTTTTACGCAAAAAATAAACCCTTGATATTTCTCTCGTAAACCACATTAAGGTGGTTCATTAAGGTGTAGCAGGCTTGTGGGGGTGGTTTAGGACAGAGTATGACTTACCGTGAGTCAAGTAGTAGGAAAACATGTAGCTAAAAATGAACAAAACCGCATCCTGTAGCCGAACACATTTTACACAACAGGGTCTGTTTTCACAAACCATCTCAGGAGCACTGATCTAGAATGAGTTTCCGTGACAACAACCATACTCATAGTGTGTCCTAAACCACATCCACAAGTCTGTTCCAGATTAATGAAGAGCTGGGTGAAGCAGTTTGAGACATTTTGAGGGTAAATGTAACCGTAATATAAATGTAAATAGTTATCTTGTACATTTTGAATTTAAGTGTTTTTACAAATGTGTTTTCTCGTATAGCTCAACAATCAAACTAAGAAACAAAACATTTTTTTTTCCTTTACAACATTCAAATGGCGTTAGCTAGCTGCTACAAGGAAAAAAATAGGAAGGTTAGCATATTGAGCTAATATGCTAACAGTAACAACATCCCAAAGCTGTCTACAAGGTTATGAAAGCATCACCACATCTGCTTCCTGGTATGTGTTAGTATACAGAAATAATCAGTACAGATGTTAAGTTACAGTTACAGTTACTTCGTTTAGCAGACGCTCTTATCCAGAATGACGTACATCAGCGCTTTAAGTCCACGTGCGTTCTTCATACCTGTAAAACTAAATTCAAATCAATCTGCTTTTAACCAAGTTACACACCTTAACAAACCCTGTCAAAGAGAAACAGTCAGAGGTTAGTGCAATGTTAGCAAAAAACATGGACAAGAGTGAAGGGAGTTTTTTTTCATATACAGTAAATAAGATGTAAAGTTAAATCCGTATCCGTAATGTACAGTTTACACTGAACTCCCACAGGGCTAGAATGTAAATACCGATGTTACCCCTGTATAGACTGGACTGTAATTCATGCACACGCGTTTTCTTTGGTATAAGCAGGTTAATACAGTAAAAAATTAATTTAATACGATACTTACCTCTGGACCAAGAGGTCATGGGTTTGAATCCTACCTTCAGCACCACCACTGGGTTCCTGAGCAAGACCCTTAACCCCAAGTGTCTCCAGGGAGACTGTCCCCTGTAGGTAGGGAATGGAAGTCGCTTGGGATAAAAGCGCCTGATAAATGCCGTAAATGTGCAGACGGATTGATAGTTAGCACAAAGGCCACTAACACAAACAAACTGAATTTTGCCGATAAGTAAGTGAAAGGTATTAAAATGGCAAAGAATGTTTGAGCAAAGGCTGCTGGTCTGGCTCTAATTCTGACTGTTAAACACAGTTCAGACACCACAGAACAGAGAGACCAAGATCAACAACAGCAGCAGCACCGTTTAGTATAAAACATTAAAATGACTTGCTGAGTCACTCTGCATGGTGCAACATTACATTTTGTCTGCTGTAAAATTTAAAGGAGACATATTATGCAAAACTCACTTTTTTGCATCCTTTTGTTTTTCCATTTGTGTCTCTACTGCTTCTATAAACACTACAAGCACGAAAAAAAAAAACATCCTTCCGTTTTCTATGAATCAACTGAAAGATTTTGGTGTCAGGAATCATGTTCTACGAGCCGTTTGGACGCGCCGCCCCATTGTGATGTCATAATGGGGAAATTTGCATAAAACCATCCCTCATCTGTTGAGCCCCACCCACTAGATTAGTTGAGGATCCTCCATGTTTGTCTGCTGGTTTTATGAGTATAAGACTCCGAGCGCTGTGTCTACAGGCAAAGATGAGTCAGTCATGAAGTGTTGTGTTCATCTGGCTCTGGGTCTGACTCGGGTCCAACATATAGGGCTGTATAGAGCCTCTGTTTCACGTGTGGTAAATGCGCAGCGTCAGCATGGGATGGGTGGGGCGTGGCCAGCAACAGCTTATTTACATAAAAGTGACAGAGCCCTTAAACGGCCCATTCTGAAAAGGACTGAAACTGTCAAGAATAAAGCTGGTGAATCTCTTTATGTGAGTGATTTTGTGCAATAAACTTCGTGAACATGTTTTGTAGCCCATAACACCTTTATAACTAAAGTGAGTTTTGCATAATATGCCCCCTTTAAGGTGAAACGAGAAAAATCCAGCAAGTCAACATTTACCAACCTGGAGCTCAGCACTGGCATTGGAACAGACACTTGGTTGGAACACACATTTGGTAAAGCAGCTTTTGAGAACGATTATTTGAACGATTCTTATTTTCAAACGAGTATTGGAAGCCAAAGAACTGCCATTTGGGTCAGTCCTAGTAAAGCATTCCCCTCATCCCAGAACCACAGGTACTGCCATGCTGTGGTGGGACGTAGTACCATTTCTTCTTCAGTGGTGCAGTTGGTGTTTTCCTGCTTGTACCTGGATATCTGGCTGAATCACCATCTGGTGTGGGACCGCAAAGCTCTGCAGAGGGTGGTGAGACCAGCACAGTGCATCACCAGGACTGAACTGCCAGCCATTCAGGACCCGTACAGACAGACAACGCTGCAGGAGGAAGACGCAGCGGATCCTCTCTGATCCAGCCACCCCAGCCACAGACTTTTCACACTCCTGCCATCAGGCCGGCGGTGCAGGAGCATCCAGACCCGCACCAGCAGACTCAGAGACAGTTTCTGTCAGGCATCTGAACTTCTGACATTCTGCACACACCAGCATACACTCACCACGACTACCGGACTCTCACAATGTCACTTAAAACAATGTCACTTGAAACAATGCCATTTTAAACCCTCACTGCATCATTTTGTACTAGACACTATATATTATTATTATTATTATTATTATTATTATTATTATTATTATTATTTTCTTCCATTTTTAAAAATTTATCTGTATACTTTTCTATATATTTATATAAAGCTGGGGGAACACAAGCCTAAGAATTTCATTACAGTTAATGATGCTACATTGTTATCTGAAACTAACTATGAAACAAACATCAAATAAACAAGCATTACTCACTGCTGCCCTCTAAAAGTGTTATTAACATCAAATAAATAAACATTACTCACCATCGCCTTCTAAAGGTGTTATTAACAAACATCAAATTATCAAACATTACTCACTGCTGCCCTCTAAATGTGTTATTAACATTAAATGAACAAACATTACTCACTGCTGCCCTCTAACAGTGTTAACAAATACCAAATAAACAAACATTACTCACCGCTGCCCTCTAAAGGTGTTATTAACATCAAATAAACAAACATTACTCACTGCTGTCCTCTAAAGGTGTTATTAACATCAAATAAACAAACATTACTCACTGCTGTCCTCTAAAGGTGTTAACAAACAACAAATAAACAAACATTACTCACTGCTGCCCTCTAAAGGTGTTATTAACATCAAATAAACAAACATTACTCACTGCTGCCCTCTAAAGGTGTTAACAAATATCAAATAAACATCACTGCTGCCCTCTAAAAGTGTTATTAACATCAAATAAACAAACATTACTCACTGCTGCCCTCTAAAGGTGTTAACAAATATCAAATAAACAAATATTACACACTGCTGCCCTCTAAAGATGTTAACAATCATCAAATATTACCACCACCAGAAGTTTTACCATTAAAACTAATAGTGTTTGGATATTTGTAAGAATTGTGAAAGGCCTGGATGTGACATGATGCATGATTCATCTAGAGAAACACTCCTCTGGGACTGGGACTGGTTAGGATGCTCACATTGTGGTTGATTTAGACGATATATTGTGCAGCCCTGTATTACACTTACACTACTAACTGTGTGTTTGTGAACAATAAGGGACATTCACACTCTTCCTTTTGTGGCCAAAGGTAAGTGAATGTTGTGGAATTCACACCGGGTCATGTCTTCATCTCCACTTCAAACATCACTCCATCGTCTGCTTTCTTTACTCTCATTCATTTCTCTCTCTCATTTATTCGCTGCCTGTTGGATACCAAAGTGACTCATTGAGAGTCTCCCGGACCCCTCCCACTTAATACAGCCCGCGATCTGAGAGGATGCACCCCCCCCCCGCCCCATGCATACACAGTAGTGGACTTCTCTGAGGGAAGTTCTAGGATATTTCCCTCATTTGTGGCACTTCATTTCTGAAGCCAAAAAAATATGACAGTCAACTATAACCAAAAGTCCACAAATTCAAAGGATCAAACCAAAAAGAAGTTACCAAACCAAATTCGAAAGGAGTCAAGGAAGAGGGGGGGCCAGTCAGTGGACCAGGGAGGGACTTTCTCATCCCTTCATCCAGCTCTACATGAAGGTTAGGATTGAGGGTGGGGAAGACGTATGGATGGACCCTCCCTCTTCTTCCTCCTGTAACCCGAACTCTCCCAGGTTTGGGAAGGAATCTTCAACCACCTCATTGAAGTTGATGAGATGCGACTGGTTTGTTTTGTGGGATTTTTGGGTGGGGGTGGGGGTGGGGGTGGGGGGGTTGGAGTTTGGGTCAGGGAGGTTCTTCCTTTGACTCTGTCAGCCTGTTTTTGTTTTTTTCGTGGGAGTTTCTACACGTGTACATGCTGTTCCTTTTTTTCTTTTGTGTGCTCTCATTTGGGGGAAAATATCGTATTAACTTATTATAGAAATGTTCTTTTTTATTGTCTCTTCTTGTTCCTAGTTGTGCTAGAGACTATATCAGGATGTTGGAAAAATACTGTGAACATTCATCTAAACAGATAAACTAGGATAAAGGTAAACACACACACACACACACACACACACAAACACAAGAACAAGCCAAAGCCAAACACAGTTTTTAAAGCTTTAAACCGAAACCAAATAGCAAATATGCTCATGTAAAGACACACAACCCAAAGATCCCCCGCCGCACGGCCCCACAACCACGGTGGGAGTCTGCCGGTGGTCAGACGAGGCGGAACCGGCCATCCGCGTTACCGTTTAGATGGAATGGATCAGTTAGTGCTTCTCTAGATTTTGTAGTAAATCATCTATGTTATACTGCTTACTTATTGCTAATGTATAGAAAAAAGTGAAAAGTTCACCAAAAAAAGTTGCAGATACTTAATTTTAGAACAAAAAATGGTTCTTACTGTCGCTTTTGGATTTTGTTTCCCAACACCACCCCCTCCCCTTTCACTTGTACATTCTTTTTTTAAAATATTTATTTCATTTTATTTTATTCTGAATGTATTTTAAAGGTGAATTCCAGTGATTTTTCAACATTTCTGCATTATTCAGCTGATGTGAAAAAATTAATTTTTTCATTTTAACCCTAGAGAAATGTGTCACTTTTCTCTGGGGACTATTTGGCCTCGCGATGCCCTGCATGTATCCCTCCACCATGAATAGGAGCAGGTTTAGGACAAAAAGCTTCAAAATCTCAACATCAGGCAGCACATTTTTAAACATTTTACGGATTAACTTTCTGTGAGGGAGTCTTTAAAGGCAAAAAACCTCCACTGTGAACAATTCAGACTGGGTGAGTTTCGAATTTCACACCAAACCCCTCTGAATGTCTTAATTACTGGATTTTGCAGAATTCGGAGAAATCGCTGGAGCTCCTCTTTAATGCCAGGTTTACGTTCGAGGCATCAGGTTGTGTCTATGTAAAAATTCTACGTCGCCAAGGCAACCTTTTCAAACCAAATCTCTAAAAGAATGCAACCATTGGTCCAGAGAGGCTGATGACATCATGGGGGGGCAGACTCAAGCCCCCCTCAGCCCTCTGCTGCTGCTCCACTGTGGGAGGAGCCTGTGGAGGGTTTAAACCAATCAGGGCGAAGAGCAGCTCTTTGTCAGATGCTGTTTATTGTTTTTGTTTTTTTAAACGGGAAGATTTTACAGCTAACACTGCTCAGACACTAAATGAGAATAGGAAAAGTTCACATAGGTGTAGGAAACAACTCTGTGTTCCCAAAGCCCTACACTCCAGCCCCATGTAGCCTCAGCACCATGATAAGACTAATGTCCATATGTTTGATACACACGTTCTGGTGTATACGTTCAGTAAACAGTATCTGAAACTCTGGTGGTGCTTTTCAGAGAAACAGAACGAGAACTGACTCTTTGGACCCTTTGGAGCCGTGAGGGATCTAGTCAACATAAATGTAGACTTCAGGACTGGAACATGCCCAGAAATCCTTTGCTCTTTACACCATCAGGGAAAATGGATCCTGGTCATGTACAGACCTGGAAAAAGGGACCCGGACACAGAAACCTGGAATAAATAGGGTACTAGGAAAATAGGACCCTGGAGCGTAGGGCCCCGGGAAAATAGGACCCTGGAGCATAGGGCCCCGGGAAAATAGGACCCTGGAGCGTAGGGCCCCGGGAAAACAGGGCTCTGGGAAAGTTTCCCTGTAGGTGAAATGAGCGAGCAGTGTGTTTTTAGATCAGATTCATGCATCATGTTTCATCCTTAACAGCAGTTTGTTGCCATGTTGCTCTGTTGAGGGCGTCGGACACATCGCTGCTCAGAGCCTTGACCTGAAAGCTTTAAACAGCTACAAAACCAAAAAATGAAAAACTGGAAGAGAGGAAAGATGGAGGGAATTGGGTGAAAGACAAAAACAGTGCAGAGGAAGGAGAGGTGAAGGACCGGAACAGAAACACGCAGCATGGCGTGGATGCCGTCTCCGTCTTTCTCTCTCTGGCTCTCTGCTCGGGTCCTCTTCCTCCTTTCTGCTCGTGTCTGGCCGGGTGCGGAACAGAGACAGTTCCTCAAATACCTCACTCTCTAAAGGCGATAAACCAAAACTCATAAAAAGCTTTAAGTATGACGATGGCGCGTCGGGGTCGAGGCCTGTTCTCGGGCGGGGCTGAGGGAGGTCAGCGGACAAGTTCAGAATCCAAGGTTACAAGGGCCTGACGCTGCGTTGATGAACGACTTTCATTCCTTAACCTACGCTGTAATGATGATATTTGGGATCATGCCCATATATGAGCAGGGGTCAGCATCATGGCCATACAAGGACTGTAGTCAATGTTATCCTCATATAAGGGCCGGATCATCGTCATGTCTATATAAGGACTGTAGCCAATATTATGCCCATATAAAGGCCAGGGTCAGCATCATGCCCAAATAAGGAATGTAGGCCTATATTATGCCCATATGAAGACTGCAGTCAGCTTCACGCCCAAGTCTTCCTCCACGGGAAAAATGAACGCAAATTTTCAGTGCTGTAGTGAAGCAGTAGCTGCAGTCGGAGTGTTGTGAAAGCAGGGGAAGGTGGTTTTTGTGTTTGCTCGGAGTGAAAATCGCGCTGAATTTTGAGCTGTGTTTGTGGGACAAGGGCGTTGAAGCCCCATCATTTCCACATCACATCCCAGACGTCTGGCCCGGCGTCCGGCTGGTGATTCTGACTCAGAGTGACAACTGAGCCCACGTCCGAGGACATTCTGGCAAACAGTTGCTGACACAGAAGCAGCACCGGTCCCGCCTTTGAGTCCCTGTAGGGTCACGAATGTCACAAACGGATGTTCTGCTGGCCTGTGTGACCTCTGACCTGCTTCGGCTTCGGCCTTTCCTCTGCAGCCGCTTCTACAGTCGCCAGGCCCTCGGCACCTTCCACACACACACACACACACACACACACACACACACGCACGCACGCACGCACGCACGCACGCACACACACACACACACACACACACACACACACACACACACACAC
>JBBJLS010072008.1:0-10684 GCA_037577275.1 Bryconaethiops microstoma
TATATTTAGCAAGTGAGAGTCTTATAGTGTTATAAATCTATTATAATTCTGATCTACAAAATATATATTTTTTGCTTATATTAAGTAATTTTATGAAATGAAATACAAAAAGGCATCAAAGTATGGATTAAATTATGCAGAGCTCAGCCTGACTCTTTTTACCTCTTGTTAGATGCCCTTCACACCCTATTCTAGCCCAAAGGCTGCACAGGCATTTACAGTGAGGCATCAGCTGATGATTGACAGTAAGTGATATAGTGAAGTGAACTGAGGCCTAAAGACAAGATGTTGCCACCCTCCTGACTACTGTAGCACACTCAACAAGGACTGGTTTCCTAATAATGCTAATAGGCAGAGATTGGAGGCCAGGGAGATACAGGAGACTCAGTCTGGACTGATAAGAGAATGCTAGGAGGTCTGAAGTCATGAGCAAAATAATGGTGACCATGTTGTTCTCACAGAGCCCTCATTCTGCAGCTCTGAATCGTGTTTTTTTTCTGTGCTTCAATGGCAAGTTGCAGCTTACCATAGTTTCCTGTTGTGGAAAATAAGATGTTGCATAGCCTTGTCTGTGAAATGCACCTGTTGGATGACTTCAGTCTCTCCCCTAACAGCATATGGTGAAATGTTAATGTACAGGGTAAATGTGGCGTTACAAATTCAACTCAGGGGCTGTTTTAGGTACAGCAGTGTTGTTCCTGCCTGGAAAAGACAATCAAAATTATGATCTGCCATGCAGGGCGGCAGTGCTTTCCACTATGCTGAGTTTGACACGAATGGAAATGCCCACATCTAGGGACTATGTCGATGTGTGATCAAGCACAAGTAGGGGCACAAGTTATTGATTATAGTTATTAGCTGTTATTCCAGTATCAGACCTAAAAGACTGATTAAAACTCCCCAATTTGTTAGCCAGTACTGCATCGACCATGGCCAGATATAGACCATATAGGCAACCATTAGCACCCGGTATCTCAGGGCACCAAATCCTACCTAAAAGAAAAGGTGCATATTTAAAGTTATTTTAGATATTTTAACACCGGTTTACATATATTAAAAGACCTGATTATCATAATTTAGTCACATATCTATTTTGTACTATCAATGTGTGTGTGTGTATTTGGTAAAATACATAATAAGCAGTCGTTTAGGAATTTTCACAGGCGTACTGAAAAACCACTCAGGCTATGCTTTGACTGGGACCCTCACAGGCATACTCTTTATGCTGTACAGTATGGCGATCAGTGTTCACTTTCCTTTACCTTCTTCAGGAAGTCAGTTGATATTCTAGCTGGATAAAAACGTATTGAAGGACTAGCCTACTTTTTAGACACTAAAAATAATGCCTGTGTTGTTTTTGGTACACAATGTTCCTGGCCCTGTATCTGAAAATCAAAGTAATAAGCGATGAACATAAAATGATTTCATTTGGGTAACTCTAATGCCCAGAGGTACCAGACTGTTGATTAACTACTTTTCTTTCCCGTTGTTTAATATCTCTTTGGATCCTCATTTTCTTATACTCATCTACCACTGATGTATTTCAGAAGGAGTCTATGGTGAAACGTTCTGTGGCTGAACTGGCTGGAAGGTTCACTTGTCAGATCCCTATTCCTACCGGACCTGAAGGGGTGAGGTTTTCTCAGAGTGGGCTCCATAGATCCTTCCATTCCAGCTCCCTCTCTCACTTCCTTATGCTCATTTGCTTTTTCATCCTTAAATAAACTCAGGCCAATTCTTCCTTTTCGTCAGCCTACTTGTGCTAAACAAAGCTAATTCAGTGGAAAAGTGTACCAACATACAGATCCTATCAATTCTGATATGATGACAGTTGTATGCCTGATGACTTCAGTGCTGCATCTTCACTTCACTGGAAGTATTTAATTTACTGGAGATGATATAAGGATTACCTGAGGACATTCTGGCTTGTATGTTTGCTAGGAAACAGACACCACATCCCTGCCATTGTTGAGTGTGACCTCAGTGCCCAAATCGGCTCATTCTCCTTTTAAAACATGCCAAGAATATCCCCAGTTGTAAGTAATTAGTAAAACAGTTTGGCAAGGTGTAGTTGTATATCAGCTCTAGGTAAGCCATGATCCTGAGCTGATATTAATAAAGGTGGTAGTTACATAATGCTGAAAGCTGATAGTCTGCAACTGTGTCAGGGCGTGACATGTTTGAGCTGTGGGCAGGCTTCACTTTCCTTTTCTCCTTTGAATGGAAACTTTCTTTCATTTTTATCTGTCACTTGAACTGGGTTTATCATCAGTCCAAACTGTCTTTATCTTTCATCTCTTCTCATCCAATGGATTCTCATTGAGGGGATTCAGTCCTGGCTGTTAACTATCACACCAAATCTGTTGTGTGCATTTGTTTGTACTTATCAAACAAATGCACACAACAGACACAACAGGGCGGGGTGGGATTTTTGCTGGTGTATCTGAGCAAAGTGACTGGTTACACCTGAATATATATTTGTACTTATCAATATAAATGTTTATAAACCTCTTCAACAGCTTCTACCTTGACAACCCCTTTCAACACAAAACAAGACAACACTAGAAAGCAGTGTTTTATGAATAAAGCCATGTCTTTTTTTCTTTCAGGACAAGCCAGTGCGGAGGAGACCCCCACGCACACTACAATTGCCTGCCAGCAACGATGCAGGCCAGGGCCAGGATGAGGTGAGACTTTCTGAGAAATATGAGGGGAAAAATGAAGGGAAAATGCCATTTTGTTGGGGCATGTCTAGTTGTGTTGATAAGAAATTTATAAACAGTGAAAGTGCATTATAATCTGTAGCTCAGCTACATTGGGCATCAGCAGCTAACTTTACCACTGTGTGGAATGCATTCGAATGGAAGTTCAGCAGTAATACAAGCTGTATGATTGGTAGTTCTGCATTAGCTGTGCTTAACAGCCTAGACAATCTTAATTTTAAAGAGTCACACCCAATTAAAATGCTTGCTTGTACTGGATTTGAAATATGTATTTATGTACTGCAAATATGTCTTTTTTTAACCAACAGAAAAGAGAGGTTGCTTCACAGCCTCCCAGAAAGCATAGGAACTCTGCTCTCATCGAGAAACTACAGGTAAAAGTGTATGGCCCAGTCTGCAAGCATGTAAACATGCCTCCCAAACTCACCAACACTGGTTTAGCTGTGTCCCCCTTCTGGACAAATCTGCACATTGCACACACATGTGGCTTCTGTTCTCAGTTGTAGTTCTTGTTTTCTCACAGGCAAACCTCACTATCTCCCCCACGGCTCTGTTGCCTTCTCCAATGAGTCCAGGTTCTGCAAAACCTCAGCAGCTATGTTTCTCAGCAAACCTACCCAGCAGCCCAGCCAGTCCAACTGCAGCTCCCAAACCCAGCCAAGAGGAGGTTCCAGCTAGCTTTGAAAAACCTGTAGAAGGCAGTGTTCTACTAAGCATCAACAAGGTTAAGAATCTCTTTAAAGGGCAAAACCAAAAACCAGTGTTGTTCTTATTTTTTTATTTTATTTTTTAACCTGATACCTAATCATACTAAGGATACGGTCCTGAAAATACTAATATCAAAGTCAATACTGTCCAATGTCTAAAAACGTTATTACAAAAATTCAACATTCCTTAAGGAATCTGTTGCAACAGGAAAAACAAAAGTACACATACAGAGGTCTGTTCATTTTAGCACCAAATAACCATTTATTTGTTAAATCCAACATATTGGAAAAAATAAAGCATGACATGTGGTCTGTGCAAAAAGTGTAAAATTTTTAATTTTATGTTTTATTTATCCCAACTTAATTGAGCAAATAAATAGAAATGGTGCACTAAACTTGCAGAAACAATGCCAGATTTAATACCATATTTGTCCTTTGTGGCCTGTACAACTTACTCCTATAACAGAATATTAACACATTCCAAATAATTTAATATTTTTCCCCTGTACAATCTTAAAAATAGAGGTGCTAAAAGCATTATTTCGAATTATGCCAGTTTACAGTACCATTTAATGGACAATTCGTCAAGATGCTTTTAAAACCCACAAAGTATTAGAAGAATATACTCCTGCTTTTCAGAGTGTACTTATTGAATAGCCTCCGCCACTTAATTGTATTTTCATGGACACTAGGACAGAATCTTTGTTACGTTAGGTCCAATATCACATGCCAATTTATTTGAAGGCATTACTCTGGATCTTATCTCCAGGGAAGAGCCAGACATTCTATCAAACGTCGGCCACCATCTCGCCGCCACCGGAAGTCTAGTGGGGATGATGTTGGACCTCAAGAGGAAACAGCCGTCCCGCCTGTATCTGAATGTGCTGCTCCAGATGGTAATGAGGAAGAAGTGTTTGAGAAGAAGAAGGTGGAAGAAAAGAATGTTGACAGTGCTCACCCAGCTTCTTTTACCTCAGAACAACAGAAAGAGCAAAACCAAAGCGCATCAACAGATTCAGAACTGCAGCCCACAACAGAGGGTGAAAAGCAGAGTAAAGCATGTAAGGAGGCTCCTGTGTGTGCAGAGAATGAAGAGAAGTTAGAAGAAGAAGAGAAGAACCCTGATGAGCCTCAGTTAGATAACAGCACCTCAGAGTCCACAAAGCATGAAGAGCCCCATGAAGATCCAGCCATGGAGCCACAGAGTGAGCTGGACAGAGCAACAGAGGTCAAAGAAGGACAGGAGAAGGAAAAGAAAGCAGGAGACAGTCAGACAGAGGTGAGCATTTATATTTTTGATAAGCCATGCTCATGGAATCCTGGGATAGTTTGGTGCAATCTTTATGGTTTTTATTGTTATGTTGCAATATGTCTCAGTATCTTTTCCTGGACATATATAATGGATGTGAATATGACAAACTGCATGTGGTGCTAGTGGTTCTTTTTATGTCGTCATCAGCTTATAAGATGGCAAAAAAAAGAAACTGTCATAATTAAATAACTGTGGTTATATTTACCATATTGTCTGCTGAGTTCCAAAAACTTTCAAATAGGTCAGAAGTTATCCAATCATAAGAAGCAGCCATCTTTATTTTTACTGATGAATTTGATTTTGGGGGAAATCGCATTTTATATACAATCCCAAATCAGAAAAGGTTTGGACAGTATGGAAAATGTGAATAAAAAGATCCAGTGATTTAAATTCTTAAATTTACTTTGACAGTATGAGCGCAAGATATTTCCTGTTATGTCTTGACAAATTAATTTACTTTGTTGATATACACCTATTCCTGCATTTCATACCTGCAACACATTAAAACAGGTCGATAATTAAGCATTTACCATTTTATAATGTCACCATTCCTTTTCACAACACTTCAAAGACATTTTGGAACTGAGAATATCAAGTGATGAAGTGTTTCCTGATATTATTTTGTCGCATTTTTCCTGCAGACATGTCTTAAGGTGTGGGGTCAAGTATGGGGTCAACGCTGACACATGCAAAACTCACTTTTTTTAAAAACAAGTTATAATAGGTCTATGGACTATACAAATCATGTTCATAAAGTTCTTTGCACAAAATCAGTCTCACATAAAGAGATCTCACCAGCTTTATTCTTGACAGTTTCAGTCTCTTTCAAAATGAGCCGTTTGGATCACTTCCTTATTGTGACGTCAGAATGAGAGATTTTGCCCCTCATCTGTCGAGCCCCCACCCACTAGATTAGTTGAAGATCCACCATTTTTGTCTGCTGGTTTTATGAGTACGCATAAGACACCGAGCACTATGTCTACAGGCAAAGGCAAGTCACTCATGAAGTGTTGTGTTCATCTGGCTCCGGGTCCGACTCGTGGTCGAACATATAGGGCTGGATAGCGCCTCTGTTTTCTGCCTTTTTCACGTGTGTTAAGTGTCCCAATACATTTGTCCATCTAGTGTATCTCTCACTCTTTTTTTCTCCCTTCCTTCCTTCAGCCTTGTCTAGAACCACTCTCACAGATTGAAGGGATGGAAGGAAATAAATAAATAAAGACACTTTCACTGGTGTTAAGGACATGGATTCTAATGTAAAATCCAGAATTTAAACGTGCAGCATTAGCATGGGATGGGTGGGGAGTGGCCAGCAACAGCTTATTTGCGTAAAAACTGACAGAGCCCTTAAACGAATCATTTTGAAAGGGACTGAAACTGTCAAGAATAAAGCTGATGAGAGTGATTGTGTGCAAAGAACTTCATGAGCATGTTTTGTATAGCCCATAGACCTATTATAACTAAAGTGATGTCCCCTTCAAAAATCACCCAGTTTATCTTTTTATAAGCTTTTATAATGAATACTTATTTGTTATATTTCTGTAAAGTCAATTTTTATTGTTTTACCTTTGATAAAACCTAAGATTACTCAGATGCTTGTATAAATAATCCATAGATTAGTTGATTACTAATAGTAGTCAATAGTGACAGCCCTAGCTATGATACAGGTAGACTCAGTAAGTAAGCATCTCCATTTTCATGACACATACTGTGACTTTATATGGTGATAGGCTTGTAAACAGGTTTGTCTCTGTTGTCTTACAGGAGTGCAAAAGCTCTGAGCAATGAGAGAAGTGGAAATTCTCCAAACCTGCTTGGCCAAATGAAGAAGCCGTAAAGAGTTAATAATGTGAATGGCATGGTTTTAAAACTCCTTCCAACTAAGCTTTAGCAGCTGTTCTTCACTTTTTGTTGAATTCTTTTGTTGGATGTACAAGTTAACCATTAGTTGGAAAAAAAACTTCTTGTACAGTTTTGTTAATATTTTGGTAATATTTTGTGCTGGTGGTATGAAGTCAGATATGGAATTACTATGGATTTGTTATTGCTTTTTGTATATACCTTGGACTAAAATTAATGTGTAAGAAATGAAGAAGGTATGCTGGTGTCTCTTGTTTTTAACCCAAGAAGAAAGTATTACTATGAATATTAATGCGAGTGTGAAGTGTTTTACTAGGGGGCAGCTGTTATATATTGACAGTAATTTGGGATGAGCAGTCATGTGATAAGAAAGGATTATTGGACTTTCCATTTAATTCTGAAAATGTTTCGTAACTCATTTAAAAAGCTTCATCAATTCAGATGAGTGGAAGGGATACGTATTTGTTTAAATAAGGAGTGGGCCCATTCCCAAGCATCAAATCCTCAGTGGCTGATACACACCTGTGAAACCTGTGTAAACCAACCACAGACGATAAAAACGCGAGGGAACAGCTTTCAGATGATGCTGCAACTTGAGTGGCCTTTACTTACTCATAATAAAGAATTAAATGTCCTGACTAGACAAAAGAAGTCATGGTCCTACTGATTTGAGAGATTAATTAAACTCACTAGGTCAAATTTTGCTCCTAAACTTTGAAGAAAAAAAAACTAAAAAAGTCCAACTTACAATTGTACAATATTGCCTTCATTTAAAAAAAATCTTTATAAAAGCCACATCTTAAATATTATACATTTATTATCTAAATTGTGTATATCTTATCTGAATAAAAAGGACCCACATATGTTTAAATATAGAAAGTGCATGTACATTAAATGCCTGTACATTCTGATTTCCAGGGTTTCAGAATCAGACGACATTTGAGAGATGTTTGACAGTGTTTTTCTTAAGGCACATTACAGTTTTAAGTGGGCGAAGTGAAACCAATTAAAAAATATAGCCTTTTTTTTTTTTTAAGAATAAACAAGTAAACATTTTACTCCAGAATTACTTCCCACATATACTGATACTGGTAGGCTCAGCATATGTGAGTAAGGTGGCCTCTTGACCTCCTTGTGAATATCAATATGTGCTGAATGGAAAAAAGCAAATATAGGACAGAGTACTATACATAACTACAGAATGCATTACATACCAGCTGCTGAATTCTTGTTTAACATCTCAAGTTTCTGAAATAGTCTCTTCTACTTCTTTCACTATTTTCAGGAGTGTAACAAGGAAAGCAGATTAACATTTAAATATAAAATGTCAAGAACATCTTTCAGTTCTCCCTTCTAATGATCAGCTGGTTACAAAAATTGTTTGCATGTATTTTCTAATTACACACTCAAATGAAACACTGGATAGAAACTGAACTGCTATTAGCATATGTAAACAGCTTTAAGGGTAAACACCAGATTGATAGTTCATTACATACATCTACCTTACACAACACTGCAAAAGTCTCACTGCTGGGTTGAGAATGTTTGCCAATCAAACAATATTTGGTTTGTGGTGGTCCCTTTCCATCCAGGAAGAGGGTGGCTGATAATCGTGCAACAGATGAGCTGCAGTCAGTAACAACACTTTCTACTTATATGGTAGGCCTTTCTAATTAAAATAAGCCAATGAGTACAGATATAAGGAAGTTGTTCCTAATAAACTGACTACTCAGTTTAGGCATTACCAATATGTTCACACTGTAATATTCATAATATTCTGTACTCTCTGTATACACACACACACACACATGAATTTTAGCATATGAGTGAATGAATAATCAACATTACAGACTTTCAACATCTCTTTTATTTAATAACTGCTTCTGCACTGTTCATGTGCAGTAATGGTCACAGCAATCAAAAACATGACCTAATATGCTGAGGGGGGGAAAAAATGCTTCAGCAAGTACAATGATGTCATGATTCCGGTCTGCGGCCACTGAGAGTCGTAATGGGACAGTGAACTGTGCTCCACCCACAGCTGAGGATAGTTTAGCAGACGGCTGATTAGCCCCGGGCTGACTATTTAAGGGACTCTTATCCTCAGATGTGGTGTGGAGCATTACATGTCTATGTCTGAACCTCTGCCGATTCAACTCCTTTCTTCTCCTTCTCTACTCATCTCATCTGTCTTCACTCGATTCAACTCCTTTCTTCTCCTTCTCTACTCGTCTCGTCTGTCTTCATTCGATTCAATTCCTTTCTTGTCCTTCTCTACTTGTCTCGTCTGTCTTCACTCACTTATCGTAGTTCATGTCCGGCCCTCACGCCAGTTTGTTTTCTGTTTAGTTTTGGTTGGATGTAAATAAACTCACTTCAATATGGAAGTCTGCACCTGTGCCTCACCTTCATCTCGGTCCGGAAGGGACCCATCCATGACAGAATGCTCCACCCGGATTGGCACCGCAGACGCTTCCCTCATAACCTCATTCACACTCCAGACTCGAAGAATTCAAGATTGCGTCCTCCACCACAGCAATCCTACGGCGATCAACTCCAGCTCACTCTCCAACTCCTCCAGTGCCTCCAACTCGATGTTTACTCCCTCCGGTGAGTTGTCAGCTCCCTGGCTGTTTTTTTGTGAGGGAGTATACGGTGGAGTTCTGCTCCCTGACGGCCCAGACCCAGAGGTGCAATTTGATTCTTAAAACCAAATATTACGAGGGTTTGGCACCCCAGCTGAAAGAGCTGTCCCGGGTCAGACTTCTTGAGACGCTGGAGGGCTTGATACGGCTCAGCCCCCGTGTGGAACTTCGCCGTCGATGTCCAGCCCTCAGTTCAGCTCCAGCCCTCAGTTCAGCTCCAGTCCTCAGTTCAGCTCCAGCCCTCAGTTCAGCTCCAGCCCTCAGGCCAGCTCCAGCCCTCAGTTCAGCTCCAGCCTTCAGCCCAGCTCCAGCCATATCAGCTCCACTCAGCCCAGCTCCAGCCATCTCAGCTCCACTCAGCCCAGCTCCAGCCATCTCAGCTCCACTCAGCCGAGCACCAGCCATCTCAGCTCCACCCAGCCCAGCTCCAGCCATCTCAGCTCCACTCAGCCCAGCTCCAGTTGTCTGAGCTCTACTCAGCCCAGCTCCAGCCGTCTCAGCTCCAGCTCCAGCTCCAGTGCCAACCCCTAGTCCAGATCCAGTTCCAGCTCCAGCTCCAACACCCAGTCCAGCAATAGTTCCAGCAGTCAACACAGCTTCAGCTCCAATACTTGGTCCAGCTCCAGCTACGGCACTCCACCCAACTCCAGCACTCATTCCAGCACTCAGTCAAGCTCCGGTCCCAGCACTCAGTCAAGCTCCGCTCCCAGCACTCAGTCAAGCTCTGCTCCCAGCACTCAGTCAAGCTCCGCTCCAGCACGTAGTCAAGCTCTGCTCCCAGCATGCAGTCAACCTCCAGCTTCGATACTGAGTCTAGCTTTAGCTCTGGCACTCAACCCAGTTCCAGCACTCATTTCAGTCCTCAGTCAAGCTCTAGTACATCTTTTCCTCTCAGCTCAACAGCTGCCATCAGCTCAGCTCCAATTAGCCCAGTCACCACAAACCCAACCAACCCAGCCGCGTTCAACACGACTCACGGACGCAGCGGCTCTCTCCCCGTGACTCCCACACCGGACTCACCGACTCTAACCCCTGATACCTGACCAGCACTGGTTCCCGCACCAGACTCACCTACTCCAGCTCCTGACTCTGCACCGGTTCTCGCACTGGATTCACCGACTCCAGTTCCTGACCCAGTAGCCAGCTGTGCCGACTCCTGACCTCGCATCGGTTTCCACAACGGCCACGCCGACTCCTGACTCTGTACCAATTTCTGCACCAGCCACATCGACTCCTGACCCTGCACTGGCTCCCACTCCGGTCTTCATTGCTGCAGGGGGATCACCTCCTTCATCACCTCATCCACCACCGCCTTGGAGGTTGGACATTATGTTTCCTCTCCCTCCCCCCCCTTCCTTGGCCTTGTGGGTTGGGGGGTTTGTTTAGATGCCCCGGAGTGGCGTCTTTGGGCGGGGGGGGGGGGGGGGGGGGTTTTTT
>JBBJLS010072009.1:0-10683 GCA_037577275.1 Bryconaethiops microstoma
GTCTTACAGTCATTAGTTACAGAGACAGTCTTACAGTCATTAGTTACAGAGACAGTCTTACAGTCATTAGTTACAGATACAGTCTTACAGTCATTAGTTACAGAGACAGTCTTATAGTCATTAGTTACAGATACAGTCTAACAGTCATTAGTTACAGAGACAGTCTTATAGTCATTAGTTACAGATACAGTCTAACAGTCATTAGTTACAGAGATAGTCTCACAGTCATTAGTTACAGAGATAGTCTCACAGTCATTAGTTACAGGGATAGTCCCCCTGGAGCAACTGAGAGTTGAGTGTTTTGACACACTGGTAGAAAGTGGGGGGGTTGAACCTGCAACTTTGTGGTCATCGGTTTCACAGGCAAGTATTTTACCCACTAGACTTCTACCAACCAGTCAGGAAGTCCAGAATCCAGATGCAGACGGTGGTGTTCAGGCCCAGCAATCTCAGTTTTCCTATCAGATTTATAAGCTCTGAAGGTCCAAATGCTTGGCTAGATGGACTACTGCGTGTCTTTCATACCTCTACCAACCTCTGTCAATTTCAGTGTGTTTTAGGATACAAACTCTCGTTTCTTCCAGAGGAGGAGGTACAGACAGAGATTCTTGTTGTAGATGCTGAAGTCAGTAGTGTCCAAAAAAGACTCAAGCAGACGAGCACAGACCTCTCGGGTCGACCTACAGGCCAGAACAGAGAGTGTGGTTTTTAACAAGGGACAGATATATTGGGGAGCCCTGATACACTGGGCCATTCAAAGTCCTTCAACGGACCAATGCTGTCACATATCAGCTACAATAACTCGCACATTATTGTATTAATCTTTTTTTACATGTGTCCATAAAAAAGAAAAATTATGTTTTCATAGGTAGGGTGGAAGTCTAGACGAGCTGCCTCCTCCTATTGTTGGAACCCCAGCATAAATAGTGATGGGATGGAAAGTATATTGGACTCGAGAAGGGATGGATTACAATACCTGGTGGACTAGGAGGGGTACAGCCCAGAGGAGCAGTGTTGTGTCCCTTCATTGGACATTCTGGACCCCTCATTAATCAATGACTTCCACCAAGAGGATCTGGAAAAGCCTGTGCCTCATCCAAACGGTCACCCACTGTGGACCATGAGTGCTCCATTAGTCACGAAGTTTAACCTTCTCATTTTTGATTCTTTTTGCTGTTTGTATCGTGTTTACTTGGAATGTTAAACAGATCGGACCTCTGGGTTCTCCATGCTCTTTGTTACGTCAAACTCTGCTTGTGATATTAAACCTCTCCACTCGAGTCCTCTCTCCACTATTCAGTAGAAGCATAAAACTTAAACACTACCCCAATTTTTTAAAAGAACTATATTAAGTTTATATTAAGTTTAAAAACCATTTATATATATTAAACTTAACGTAGTATTTTATGTTTTCTTATCTTATAGCCCAAATGCAGTCAAGCATAACCACAACCCCTGTCTTTGTGAATGGGAAACCCTGTAGCACCTCTTTGTCCACTAAAACCACACTTAGACTAGACAAACGCATCTTAAACAAGCACATAAATATTTAAGTAAAATAAACAAAATGATTGTTCAAGGCCAACATACTTTTCAAGACAATTCATGAAAAATTGATGTTCTGTTGTATCAAATGCTGCACTTAGGCCTAATAGTGGAAGAATGGAAGGACTCTTCCCATCAGCACCGACTCCGACATTGTTTTAAGTAATGTTTCAGTACTAAAACCTGATTTGACACGTTTCGTTTTGTTAATCATCTATTTGCGCAAATACTACTTTTTCGAGTATGTTACCTAAGAATGGTAGGTTTAAAGTTGGTCTAAAAATACCTAAATTTCTTATATCAAAGTTGTTTATATCTATATTAATTGTTATATCTGCAGTCATGTGAAAAAATTAGGACACCCCATTAAATATTCAGTTCTTTATTCAGAAATGTTCACATATCGATGTCTAATTTTAATTTATCGCCGGAAAAAGAAAGTGATTTAATTGCAGGTAGACAACAACAACAAAAAAAGCTGTTTTACTCATTAAACCAAAGATAACAAATATGCATATTCTAACTGAGGAAAATGTTAGGACACTCTAACCCCTAATAGCTAGTGTGTCCCCACTTTGGCTGAAATAACTGCAGTGAGACGCTTCTTGCAGCCACCTACCAGTCTCTGGCATCGGTCTGAGGAACATTTGTCCCACTCCTCAATGCAGAATTCTTTCAGCTGTGAGATGTTTGAGTGGGTTCTGGCATGTACAACCCATTTCAAGTTATCTCACAGCATCTCAGTGGGATTAAGATCTGAGCCATTCGAGGACTCTCCATTTCTTAGTTTTCAGCCAATCCTTATTGGATTTACTGGGATGTTTTTGGGTCGTCGTCTTGTTGCAGGGTTCAGTTCCACTACGCTGGCCAGGTCCCCAAACCAAGTGGGGATAAATGTGGGCACATCCTGATTTATTCCTCACCAGAAATTGTATTTTTGTAGAATTACATTTTACAGAAGATTTTGAAAAATCTTTTCTTCTATTTTAATTGTTTGGTTATATTCCTTGAATCTTCCAGTATTGTTACAATTGCGATAAAATCCACTTGTCCAAGAATGTTACAAAAACACACAGATAGGATGTCCAAAATTTTTTTCACATGACTGTATATTAAAATCTCCTACAATTATTATTTTATTGCTATGTACTGCTACATTTGCTTGGAAACAACTAAATTCTCATAAGATCTCTGTATAAGGTGGTCTGTAGACAGTCATTAGAGAGAAAGATCTTATTTGTATCTATATTAGTTAAGGAAAAGAGTTCTGAAAGAGATGTGATGCTGTTTTCTGACTAATATTTTGGACATGTCTGTGCCTTCCCTCAACCTCTTTGTCTAGAACTGTGTACATAGTTGAAGCCTGTGGGGTGGCCTCATTTAGTCAACAACCTCGTCAGGTCTAATCCAGGTCTTATTTAGGTATCAAGGTTCTGATCAGTGATTATTTCACTTACAAAAATGACTTTAGGAGCAAATGATCTGATGTTAAGTAGTTCTAGCTTTAGCTTTATATTTATAGTGCTGAATTTGCTGGTTGCTTGAGAAAGGTTGATTAAATTATTAGAACACACTATTTGAGATGTTCTACTTGTCTGTTTAGTTTGGGGGACAGACACAGTCTCGATAGAGTGGGACCTAGGTGATGACTCAAGGCATCTAGCAGATGGTCAGTTTAGTCAGTCTGTCTGCTGGTTTGTCAGCAGTGACTTTCTGAGCTGCACTGCTAGTTAATAGGCTGTGGGCTATGCTGCAAGAAATGAGAGCAGCACCCTCCCATGAAGAGTGGATACCGTCCCAAGCCAATACACCAGGCTTGCCCCCAAATGGGGACAAATTGTCAATAAAACCCATATTGTTTTCAGAGCACCACTTCGACAACAAGCAATTCAGCACTCAAAGACTGCTGTAGGCCTCAGGACCACTCCTCATTGGGATAGGGCCAGAGTATTTTATGGCATCGGACATTGTCTGAGCTAATTTAACACTATTCCTTGTAACCTCTGACTGCCGCAGATGAATGTCATTAGCTCAACTAATCCTATTAAACACTATCCTGTCATACATATCTAGATAACAGCTTCATTGGTAAAACTTCAATGGCATCGGACACTGTCTGAGCTAATTTAACACTATTCTTTGTAACCTCTGACTGCCGCAGATGAATGTCATTAGTTTCACTAATCCTATTAAACACTATCCTGTCATACCTATCTAGCTAACAGCTTCATTGGTAGAAACTTAGTGGGTGAAATGCTTGCCTGTGAACCCAATGACCACAAAGTTGCAAATTCAATCACCCAATCGTCCTGCTACAAAAGCAGAGAACAAACTAACTAACACTTCACATAATTAAAATCTCCACTATTGCTAGAGATGGAGAAAGATGCTGAACTAAACATGCCACACTCAGAGCAGACTAGGTGCTTAGAACCCTCCGCAAAACTTAACAGTTGTACTCAGTCTGTAAAATCTTCTCTGGGTCTATGGATAGGCAACGTTGTTGACAGATGAAAGTAGTTTGATAATCTTCAAAACATTGGGTTACTCAGTAGTAGTTTACTTTTAGCAAATAGAACAAAAAACAAAAAATGCTGAAGCAATGCAGAAAAGTTGAGCAGCACCAGCAGCAAAACAGGAAGTGACATTGAGTTCAGCAGGCAGAACTCACTACGATTATTCTCTCATGAAAATCTTCTACCTGTACACTCAAGTCACTTCCTACAAGCCTGTTTAAAGAAGTCTTCCCAGTAATAATCGAGCCACATTTGGGAATAGTAAAGCTCCTCTCTTAGTATTTGTCATTTACCAAAAGCCTTTAAACTGGAGCTTATTAAGCCTCTGTTAAAGAAACTGAATCTTGATTCATGTGAGCTCTCAAATGATCAATTTACTTCTAATCTACAGTTTTTATCTATGATTTTGGAGAAAGTCGTGGCTCAACAGTTATGTTTGCTTCTGCATAAGAACTGCATATATATGAAAAATATTCCAATCTGGGTTCCGACCTCGTCACAGTACCAGAATAGCCCCAATAAAGATAGAAAAACTATTTTACTGTCTGCTTACAAAGGATTTGTATCTTTTTTAATTTTGCTTGATCTTAACATGGCATTCGGCACCATAGACCACTCAACTCTAGATTAGAAAACTTGGAGTCACAGGAACAGTCTTATCCTGGTTAGATCTTACTTGAAGAGTTTAACACCTGCTGTGTCTTCATTAGCCTATTCGGTTGCACAAGACCCTCTTCCTCAAACTAAGGGTTGAAAGTGAACCGAAAGAGATCCCAAAACTTGGCTAATCCCTTAAATCCATATCGATTTCCCTCAGAGGGGAAAATCCTGATAGCTGACGTCCGATAAACAGTTTGTGTCCAAATTTTTTGTTGGTCTAGATCTTATTGTAAGATATCAGCACTGTCGGAACATAACCTTATCTCTAGAATGGTAACATTGCAGCAGTAGGAAAAAACATTCTTAACATTCAATGTCAGGTAATGTAATAGGATAAGTCATTTTGGTCCATTTCTCTTCATCCACTCATTATGAAGTTTTCATGCAACGTAAAGGGCAGCTGGCATTTTCTATTATGTAAAATAGATAATAGTTTTTGTTTTGACAGCCACAATATATTTAAATACAGTTAAACTTTGTTTTAAAATTGCTTACAAACATTTCAGTTAAAGCAGAAATAGTGGATTGCTGCTGAAAAGGCTACCTTTTATTTGGACAACATGACTCAGAGAAAGTGAAGGTCAAGCAGACCAATGCACCAGTCACTGCTCTCTCTCTCTCTCTCTCTTTCACACTCTTACCGTATCCAGTCTCTCATCCTCTTCTTTGTAGCGATGTTTCTGTCTATGTGCATCTCAACGTTCTCTACAGACAATGTACTGTCATTTGTGGCCTTCGTTTCCATGGACACCGGGACTTGTTCAAAGGATTGTCTTGTATGGTCGACTTTTGTTCTGTAGTCTATCACAGTCGTGCAGGTTATGAATGAAGTGCACATCTCATTCAGAGCACACAGATGATTCATACTGTTCTGCAGTGCCTGATGCCAGATGGACATGCAAGTCAAAACCAACCAATGACAACATTGTGAATTTCTCCCAATAAGCACCCATTTTTCTTAAACTACTATTTCAAATCATGACTTCATGGAAAGGACAAATGCACAATTTCAGGCTCTGTATCCTTTTCTAAGTGCAGTCAGTACATGAGACAAGACAGATTTTGGGTTAGCAGAAAGAACTTGGGGGCTGAGAATGTAAATGACACAAAAACAAGTGGTAATGAGTGTTTAATTGTTTGGTTGGATTTTAGTGCAGGCAGACTTTAAAATGTGTAGAACATCAATGGGAGAGGAGTGCCGTTTTGTTCAGTTTAGTTCAATCTCTATCTTAATTACAGTTGAGGATTCATTATTACAATTAAATGTCACTGTTTAGATCACAGATAGCCACACTCTGCATTAAGCAGCTGTAACTTCTTACACCTTTACAAGAGCAAATCTGCAAATTGTGGTCATTTTTGTGTAACATTAACAGATCAATATTAGTTCAAGTATGAAAACCTGAGTTGTGTTAGTTATTTAGGCTAAACTGAGTACTGACCTTTCTTATCTGTCATGCTCATATGCAATCACACAGCAATTCGATTTAAGTCTTGCATTGGGTTTAGGAAACCTAAATACTGGCTGTGTTCCCAACTGCATACTACCACCCTAATAGTGTGTAAACATAGTACATAATGTATTATGTAAATTTCTGGACTGGGTGGTTTGGGACGCAGCTAATTTCTCTTTCTCATCCTTGGATGTAAAAAAGAAAATGCTTCTTTCAACAAAAGGTAAAATGGGATGTCAATAAGCAACAAACATCCAGAGATAGCGAATTGGTGGCACTCGGGATGGCCAATCAGGTATCGAGTGCTGACTGGACCCTGGACACTGGATGACTTCAAATATGAGTCAGATGCTTGGGCCTTACTGGGCTTCCTCTCTCCGGGTGAGTGCGGTGGGCTCGATTCCTTATGATGCTGCCAGTCTACACTGGAAACTTTCCTGGATCTACTGATTGTTACTATATTTTTTGTTATATATATATATATATATATATATATATAAATATAAAATCATATTTTTCAAACTTACTTGTAATTTCAGCTCTGAATAATAATCTCCTCGTAAACAACTATGACAACTGTAGTGGTTCTTATTTCAAGGAATAAACTTGTTTTAATCCATTAATAACAAGTTTATTACTTGAAATCGTTATACTCGCATTTTCCTTGTTCCTTTCTATTCTCTTTGTGATCCCCAGTCACCACTGTGGTACTGCCACCTTCTGGCCAAACATAGTGAACTACTTCTCATTTAACTGCTCCCCTATCCCCTTTTTACCACACCTTCTTTAAATCCGAACAGCACTTTCACTTCTTAAGGATGAAACATTCTTTAACAAGATTCAGATGTTCTCCAAGAACTAGAAGGAAGTACATGTATGTTTTTGTTTTAATAATCATAAATCATAGAACCATCCACCAGTTGGTAATTGCTCTGTCTTTCAGGAGGTTTCCTTGGTCTTGTACACTTTCTCAAAACTCACCTCCATAAGGACGGCTCCCTTTCTGTGCTAGGAATTAGGATCAATACTTACAACTCTCTTTCCTGAAGAGGTTCCAGTCTCCAGACTGTATCTGATTAAGTTTGAGTTTAATCTTCTTCTTATTCATCCCTTTGCTGTTACTTTTCTTTGCAATGTGCTTGTGATGCTCCACACTAAAAGACCAAGGTTTGTTGACGGTGGAGTGGGGGGGGTTCCGGTGTCTCAGGGTGCTCTCATGTCTGTCTTACCCCTTTGGCTCTGCCCTCTCCTGTTAGGCTGCTATAGAGAGATATGCCAGAGTCTCAACCGGCACTCTTGACAGTTATAAACGATACGCTGTGTTACGGAGAGCTGCAGGCTAGTAGTTTTGGGGTATGACAGAAACAGTCTGGTTTAAAACGGAAGAGACAGAATTCAGGAGGGTGAATTTTGATGCCCTTCACATTCACAGCAAAATTATGAGGCCACTTTAGGGATTGTGTACAGATAGTTCTGAAATAACATGAGATGTGCATATCATTATGCAATTATCTACACAAAAATATCTAACAAATCAGAAAGAAAAACTGTAAATGAATGCAGCAAAGTCATTGTACAAGCAGAATTATGTAAACAGCGTAAAAATAACAAGAGATAGTCTCCATTTACCGTTTCCTGTGTCTCTTATGCTACCTTGGCACCATCTAGAGCCCAAACGAGGAAAGTGAATCAGCAAAGCAGGGCTCGTAACCATGGAAACGGCTAAAACCTGTAAATACTGAACAGAACAGCAATACCTTTATAGCCATTAAACACAGGATCTGAAAATGAAACATAATCATATTTACACCGCAGCTTGACCAGCCCTGGTCATAATTAAACTAAGTTCGTAACGCCACAGCCTTAGTTCTGATAAGTCTCCTCCGATCCATAACACGAGCAATGTCATTTATGTTATCTTAACCAGAGCCACTCCTGCACTCAACCAACTTCTTCGATTTAAAAACTACCTTTCTCTCTTAATCTGTATTTACTGACCACCCCCACTAATCTGCTTTACTCCACTTTCCATGGATTATGTTCTCCAGCTCCTGACATCCTGCTACACTACCATTTCACCACCTGATCTAGTCTCATCACCCGTACTTCTGACCATCTCCTTGAATCTTCTTCTTTATATCACTTACAGTGGTGTGAAAAAGCGTTTGCCCCCTTCCTGATTCCTCATGTTTTTCCATGTTTGTCACACTTAAGTGAGTCAGATCATCAAACAAATTAAAATATTATTCAAAGACAACACAGGTAAACACAAAATGGGTTTTTTTAAGTGAAGGATTTTATTATTAAGGGAGAAAAGAAATCCAAACCTACATGGCCCTGCGTGACAAAGTGATTGCCCCCCCATTAAAACATGACTTAACAGTGGTTCATCACACCTGAGTTCAATATCTCTAGCCACACCCAGGCCTAATTACTGCCACACCTGTTCTCAATCAAGAAATCACTTAAATAAGACCTGCCTGACAAAGTGAAGTAGACCAAGAGATCCTCAAGAGCTAGACATCATGCCGAGATCCAAAGAAATTCAGGAACAAATGAGAAAGAAAGTAATTGAGATCTATCAGTCTGGAAAAGGTTATAAAGCCATTTCTAAAGCTTTGGGACTCCAGCGAACCACAGTGAGAGCCATTATCCCCAAACGGCAAAAAACATGGAACAGTGGTGAACCTTCCCAGGAGTGGCCGGCCGACCATAATTACCCCAAGAGCTCAGCGACGACACATCCAAGAGGTCACAAAGACCCCACAACAACATCCAATGAACTTCAGGCCTCACTTGCCTCAGTTAAGGTCAGTGTTCGTGACTCAACCATAAGAAAGCGACTGGGCAAAAATTACCTCCGAACTGTCTGGACGGACTGTCAGACTCAAACTCTGGCACTGGCACACCAGAGGCCTGGGTGCAGAACCCCAACATTTATTCCCCTTCACACATGACTTCCCACCTGCTTATGTGACCAACAACATTATAAAGTTACCAGAGGACACAACAGTGATTGGGCAAATCAAGAACACCAACGAATCAGCCTACTGAATGGAGGTGAAGAACCTAGAGAACCGGTGCTCTGACGAAAATCTGACCCTTAATATCGTCAAGACTGAAGAGCTAAGTTGCATAATGAGATGAATACACTACAGTCCTCATCAGAGAGGCTTCGGGTGAACCAGTCCTCTGGAATCCCTTAGTTGTGGAATTTCTCTACTTCTCTGATGGTAATAATCTTATATTCTGTTCATACTGTGGAGAACTGCTAGTGAGTGAATAACTGTGAAGATCTACTGCAGAGAGACATGCTGTCCTGAAACATTTCAGTAAAGTTCCAGCTAATTTGCCTTTTAGAATCATGCGTCCTAAATAAGAATTAATTCTGCATTTTGCGGAGGGTCACTATTGCAAATTTGCATAATGGTGTGTATGATAGAACTGAGTATCTCACTCTATCTCACACACACCCACAGACACACACACACACACACACACACACACCACTGCCAACAACAGCTCACCACCGTGTCCACTGGCAGAGATTAGGAAAATTACACTAAACAAATGCATTCAAAACTACTATTATGGCACAGCTTTCACAATTAAGCAAATAACAACACACCTTCACACTGCTCCTGTGTCTCTTGTACAGACTAAAGCAACAAAAAAACAATCAATTGAAAGATTGTTTTTCATTTTTTTCAATTTATAAGCATGTGTGCAGACTCAGATCCCACATCTATAAACTTAGTTGTATAATAAATACAATACTATTACACATTTGGCACATCATCATGAAATAGGATATTTAAGCGGCAGATGCAATTAGCATCCTCACATAAATACTAATGCATGTTTTTTTCACCTTGATCTTAAAAAATTGAATATATGAATTATAATTATTCATCTTTCTGTTTGTCCTGTGGGTAGTGGGGGTGCAGGGAATGGGACACATGTGCAGGAGCTCTGAGACAAAACAGGCAGCAGAAAGAATATGAATCACTGGCTTGTGCAACCAAGGGACAACAGACATGTAGACAAGGTTCAAATACAGATCAGGAGGGCTACAGCCTTTATAGTGAACACAGAGAGGATTCAGGGCCCTCACAAAGAACACATTAACAAGAATACGTAAAGCGTCCACACTGGTGAGGCTGTCCAGTCGAACACCCTTCTGACAAGTGGGCCTGCACAACCCAGCTACACAGGGAACCATGAGCTCCTCTCGTCCTCTCAGAGCTGCAAGAGCTGCTTGTCTTGAACCTCCGATGCCCAAAAGAAGAGGAAGACCTGCATGAAGACTCTTTTCAGTCTCGGCCCCCCGGTTGTGGAACGAACTCCCTCTTCTGATCAGATCTGGAGTCCCTCGCTGTTGACCAGCTTTTTGCGTGTTTCCACTGGTATTTTTGCCCATTCAACTTTAGCGATGAGCTCCAACTCTTTCAGGTTGGAGGTTCTCCTTCCCATCACCCTGATCTTCAGCTCCTCCACAGATTCTCAAT